>PVKB01000024.1:1076405-1277992 GCA_004027205.1 Ctenodactylus gundi
GGGGGGGGGGGGGGGGGGGGGGGGGGGGGAGTGCCTTAGTTATTTTTTCATTGCTGGAGCAAAGTACTTGACACCCAAACTTAAGGAAGGTTAGCTTTATTTTTAGCTCACAGTTTCAGGAAGGCTCAGCCCACTCACTGGGTGGCTGGTAATGGCGGACGGGCTTAGTGGAGGCCCAGCCCAAGAGAAGCTGTTCATTGAAGAGCAAGACAGGAAGCAGAGAGAGCAAAGTGAGGAGTACTGAGGAAAGTATATCTTTCCACTTCATGTCCCAGTGGCCCACTCCTTCCAGCTCATACCCCAGTGATACTGCCCTTCCGGGAAGGTCCCATCACTTAGCAGCACAGGAAATCAAAAGATGAACCCCCCAAGACTGAGTCACCTTCCCAAAACAACACTTTTGGAGACCATTCCAAATCCAAACCATAATATTCATCCTAGCCCCCCAAAACTCACACCCTCCTCCTTACACAAATTGCATTGAGTCTACTGCTAAGAATTCTCAAAATCTTCACAATTCCAACACTGCTAAAAATTCTAAGTCCAAAGTCTCTTTTGAGACTCAAGGCAAACTCTTAACTGTGAGCTCCTGCGAAAATAAATGAAAAGTTAAAATTTTCCAACACACAATGACATAGGGTATTCCAAAAGGGAGGAGGAGGAGGACAGAAAGAGATCAGACCAAAGCAAGACTAAAACGCAGCAGGACAAACAGCAAATCCTGCAGTTCCATTAAATCCTATAGTTTCATGTTTAACACCTGGGACAAATTGTGGCAAGCTCTTAGCTCCAATGGGCTTGGGAAACCCCTCCTCTATAGCGCTGCCTACCTGTAAACTTCATGATTTTCCTGTGGGCTGGCTCCTGCCACAGCCCATGGCCTTCTTCCACAGATGACCCATGCTCACCGTGTCTCCAAATCTCTGGGGTCTTCAATGCACTTTTGGTTCCACCTTCACAGCTTCATGCACTTCCTTTCCAGGGAAACACGGCCTGTTCTCCAAGGCCTTCTGCTGAAATCCATGACCCCACAGCTCTTTCATTCTACATGCCTGTAACACCAGAGCCATTTGGGTGACACCAAGGTCTGCCACTGTCTTGAAGAGTTGTCTGGCCTTCTTGGACCTTGGCCACAGTGGCCTCTGAGTTCTTAGATGGCTGAACTTCTTGGAGATTCACTTTCCTAGGTTGCCCTGAAGGATGCCCTGGAAGCTCTCTTTTCAAAGTCTCTTGCTTTTGCACCCTTGAATACCAACACACTTTTTACCAGAGTGTATCATGCATAGTGTCTAGACCATTTGCTACTGGAGTCTTCCTTTGATCTGAGTGTCTAGCCTTTCTGATATGCACTTCTTTTAGCACTTTGATCTTCTGTGCTCTAACCATCAAGGTCAGCATGCAGCATTCTAAGACTTCTCTCCCGCTGGCATCTCCAAACCTTTCCAAATTCTTTCTACAAACCAGTTCCAAAAACTTCTAAGCTGCATTGTCAGGTAAAATCACGGCAATGACCCCACTTCTCTGGAATCAATTTTTCTCTCAGTTACTTTCTCAGTGCAGATACACAATATCCAGCTCTCACAACGCAAGGGACTATTAGCTTGCAGCTCAAGTCTTAGTCAATTCACATGTGGTCAGCAGTGGTGGCAGAGTTTTGACAGAGGCATAGTCAGAGAGAATCTGTTCCCAGTATGGCAAGGTAAGAAGCAGAGAAAGTGAAGGGTGGAGCTAGCGAGAGAATTATACCCTTCCCATGATCCACCCCTTCCATGCCATGCCCAGGTGATCTGGCCCTTCTGACTAGGCCCACCTCTTAGCCGCACACACACACACAAACAAACACATGCACACACATACGCACATCAATGGATTAACCCCATGACTCAGTCATTTTCCAAACATGAGGCTTTGGAGGAACATGCAGATGCAATAAGCATAATAGAGCAATCTCGTCACTGGATGATCTGTGACACTGCTTCTCGTGGAACCTAAGGTAACTGCAGACTAGTACAAGGAACAGACACTTAGAGGCATCACTCCCAGGGTCCGAAACTGGATATTACATAAATTTACAATTGCATATCCCTGAAAATTCTGAAAATTACTTTAGTTACTCTTACTTGGTGTCTTTGGTCCTTCAAGGAGAGCGGATAGACTAGGTAAATTTGGAGCTAGTAAGCCTTGTATCCCAGATGCTCCTTAAGTTATGAACATGCCTACATGTAGAACTAAGCCAGAATTTTAAGGTAATAAAGCAAAGGTCGAAGCAGGGACTTCTTCCTGGTACGCGCTCAAGTTCAAGAATCGAGGCAGAAACCCCTTCCACCATACCCACACCCAGAAAGGTAAGCAGCTGCGCGGAAGCAGGGAGCCTGCCCTTCACACACCTTCGACCCGGCCCTCTCTGGGAACACGCCCATGCATTTCCTTCCCATCCACACTCCACATTCGAAAAGGATCAACCTCTAGCCTAGCGCGGTGGCACACACACCTATAATCTCAGCATTCCGGAAGGCTGAAGCAGAAATATGGAAATTTTGTGCCCAGCCTGAGCAATTTAGCAAGGCCTGTCTCAAAATAAAAATAGGCTGGAGATGCGCCTCAGTGCAAAGACCCTGGATTCAATCTCCAATTAAAAAAAAAATCAACCTGTTGATTGATTCTTTCAAGGGTGGCCCGGCTCCCTGTAAGGAGCAAAGGCTGAGGGCCCTTTCCAGGGGCAAAGCTTCCCGGGCGACAGGGGATTCGTGGCAGGGCTGCAATGTCGCGAGGGCTCTGCCTGAGTGGCTGTGAGCTCCGCTCCTTGAGCGGTGGCTTCGCGCTGGCATGCACATTCTCTGTGGCCCAGTGACGCTGTAATCCAGAAAGTCAGCATTCACTTCGGCGTGACATCGCCCACAGCCCAACAATTCCCTCTATTTTCCTGGTCCTGCCTGGAGCAACTGCAGCAACTGACCTCTGCTTAGGAAACAAACGCTCACTTCCAAAGTCACAAGGAACCCGGAGTCACCACAGCAGGCAAGTTTGGGGATTCCGAAGGGCTCTTAGCGCACCGAAAGGGCTGCTTCCCTTCCCTCCCACGCCTCCCTCCCTTCAGACCCCCCCCTCCTGGCTCCCCTTCGGCACAACTGGCTGGCACTTACCAGAACGGCGTAAGGTCAGGAGAGAAAGACCACCGCGCACGGCCTCCGTCGTGAGGTCACAGGCAAGTCGGGAGGGTAGAGCGCGGCACACCCACCTGCAGCGAGCCGACCCGAGACTTCGCGGGTAAAGACTTTCATCTTTCCCAGGTGCCCTCATCAATTCAGACACTGCAGCGTTCCTTGTGGGTATTTGTTAAGTGGCTCGTGACTAACTGAACGCTTTTGTTATGCCTCAGGTGACTTGAATGCAGTTTAATTAAAGAGTCAGAAAGGAGACCTCGCTTACCCCGAGTTCAGCCCCCTGTGCGTCTGCTGAGGTGTTCCTTGCTACAGAGATTGTGGGAACAGATTGGAAATGCCGCGCGAGGGTCCCTTCGCCTTTCAGAGCTGCGCAAATTGCTCACATATTTTAATCACACACACCAACACTCATGCAAGGTTAATGACTTTTTAAGATGTGCCCTAGCGCTCACCTGCTAAAAGCTCTTCGGTGACTCCCCGCTGCATTGCCGAGAATAGCCAAAACACTGCGGTCTTCACAGTAATTAGGACAGCAGTTCTCAAACTTCTAACTCTCAGAACTTATTTTCATGGGGCTCAGAGTGTAATGGGCTGGTAGTGTGCTCAGCACGAGCAAGGCCCTAGGTTTGATTCCCAGCACCAAAAAAAAAAAAAAAAGGGAAACAACAAAGAAATTATAAAAGATAAAGAGGACTTTAAGGGGGTTTTGTGTATGTGTATTATACCTATCAACATTTACCGTATTAGAATTTTAAACAGAAAACATTGTACTTCTCCCCAGCTTTATTAGTACATTGTATAGCAATGGTTACACTGAGGCTGAGAATTCTGTACGCATAATACTTCACATCAATGTCACAATCCCTTCCCCTCCCCCTCTCACCCTTCCGCTATCCCCCTCAGCCCCTCTGACTCCCAATATCCCACCCATCTGACTCTATAATTTATGTGTATTCTGGGTAGAGGAATCATATGATATTCAACCTTCTGAATCTGACTCACTTCACTAAGCATGATGGTCTCAAGTTGTGTCCATGTACCTACAAAAACTACAAATCTACCTGTCTTTATGGAAGATAGTGCTCCACTGTGTAGATATACCAGGTTTTTGGTATCCGTTGGTCTGTTGATAGATATGTTATCATCTTCCCATTGTAGCTATTGTTAGCTGTGCAGCCATAAACATGTGTGTACAAGTATCTGTTATACATTGCTTTTAACTCTTTTGGAAAGATACCCAGAGCAGGTATCACTGGGTTGAATGAAATATTTATTTTCAGCTTTCTGCGGAGTCTCCATACTGCCCTCCATAGACAGTCCCTCCAGCAATGAAAAAATGTTCCTTTCTCCCCCATAACCTCACCAGAATCTACTGCTATTAGAGTTCTTGGTATATGCCATTCTCACTGGGGTAAGATGGCATCTTAATGTTGAGAAAACAGTGTATTTTTAATTGCAAATCCATTTTAAAGCAATAAGATAATGTTTATTTGGCTTTGTTTAAATGATAATAAAACAAATTGATGTAACTAACATAAAATATATTGTCAATAACATATTCTTGAAGCTTATTTTTAACACAGTTTTTAGTGAAAAAGTGATATTATTTCACATTTTTGCAAAACTCTTTAGAATCTTTCTTAACAGGAGAAAAGTGAGTCTTTAGGTCTGCCTTCAATCTGTTGTGATAAGTTATGTGAACGAATATGAAGAAACCTTGGCCATGCACAGATATGCATTTGGAAAAGGAATAATTAATAGGCATCTAATGTGATTGTAGCTATTCTTTTTTGATACTACACCAAATCTCAGCAAATGGTCATTTCTTGAAGGCTAGTTGCAATGTAGAATCTGAAATGATATGAGTAACCTTTTCAGATTCAGTTACACTAAAATCCACTGTATTTTCTTGTTTTTTGAAGAGTCCTTTATGTGTATATGATGTCATTCAATCATTCTTTGGTCATTTATAAAATAGTGTTTCATTGAGTTAGGCATATATTCCAAATATCACCACAGCACACTATCCCAAAATGCACATCCATTAGGACCTCCATCCATCTCACAGGAAGAGTCTTAAAGTGGTCAGAAGCCACCGGACTCACCAGAACAGATGCAAGAAACCAACTTCTAGGTTTCACTTAGAAACTCAAATTTTACCATTGGCAACAAATTATGTGTGTATTTCTTGAAAAGACAGGTTTCCTTCATTTGTTTTTGAGAACATGTCTTACAAGTATCCAAATCTGAATAATCACAGTTTGAGTATAGCCAGTGAGTCCTTTGAAGTGAAGATTCCTTGAAGAAAAAGGCCAGCTCAGCTCCCAGCTCAATCATAACTGAGGAGTTTCTCCCTGAGACAAAGAGAAGGTTGGTATGCAGCAGAGCGCCTTATTTTTGCGTTTCACTACACAGGGCTTTCCAGAGTGTTCTCAAATAAGAGATTTAATTCAAAGCAATCATTTTACAGTGCCATCAAGGATATTCTTATGTGAAACTGGCATTTTTTTTCTGCAAGTAGTAATGAAGACTACATTGAGTCCTAATACAGCCTGATTCGTGTTAGAGCCTCGCTGTGTTTGCCTACCCTTGCTTTGCATTTTGACAGCAAAATGTTCCAATGAAGAACAAGACAAATGTTATCTTAGTGGTTGTCTTGAGCCCTTTTTCATTGCTAGACACTCGCGACATAAGGGAGGAAAGGTTTATTTTCCGCTCATAGTGTCAGCAGGTTTCAGTTCATTCATGGGCAACTGGCAATAGCAGAAGCATCTGGCAGAGGCCCAAGTTGGAGAAAAGCTGTTCATAGCATCACAGTAGGAAGCCCAGTGGGCCAAGGGTGGAGCTGGTGAGGGACTAATATCCTTCCAGGTCAGGCCCCAGGGCAACGCCCCTTCCACATCGTATCCCAGGGATCCGCCCCTTCTAACTAGGCCCCACCTCTTAATAGCACAGGAAATCAAATGATTAATCGCCATGAGACCTTTGAGGGACATTCTGATCCAAACTGTAACAATGGTATTATGAAAAATCAGTTTGACTTTTCCTCCCTGTAAATCTCTCTGGTAATGCTGGAGTTCCCTGCACTGGGCTTTGAGAACTTTAGTCCCCCGCGCTCTGACTTCTGCCAACCTGTCAGTCTCCTCCTCCCCCACAGCCATCTGACTCTGAGGAGCTCCTCTTGGCCCAAAGGAGGTGATAAAGGTTCAAGAGCAAATACGAGGGGGTCAAAATACATCGAGAATAATTAAACTTTAAAAACATTTATTTTAATAAAAAGACACATTGCCGCTAACCCCCTTCCAAGCGCCCCTCTTCATTTTGCACAGCTGTCCTCTCTGAAACAGTTCTGCCAGGCTTTTGCAAATGTCCTCATGAGATGGGAGTGAAAACTACACTGAGTGCTCCTGTCAAGCGCCACCCAGTGGAAGGCAGGCCCACACAAACATTGTGATGCGTTCTCACCCAGCTCTTCCATAGGGAGAGGGTAAGAGCCCTGGCAATTGCTCGTACCCATTGTTTTATCCAGCATGTGTCTGACACATGGTAGATGCTCAGTGAACACCTACTGAGTGTTTACACGGGTAATGAGTGAACACGTCCATGTAAGGCACATACTAGTATGCTTGAGTGCAATTCACAGCAAGAGATTAAGCAATCATCCTAGAAAACCCAGGCCCTCTGGGGATTAGTTCTTACTAGATGAAGATTGGGTCAGCATATCCAAAAGAATCACCACCCTGGTCTGTGGGGGAGCACACCTCAGTGGCACCTTGTCAGGGCTCAGTCGCCACCCTTTTTTACTTCCCTTTGCCCTGGTGGTTGTATTGCCCACTAGGATACTGATCCCACAAACCCATAGGACACATGGACACGTGCTCCCAGGATGAGAAGAAAAAGAAATATCATATGTTCAACTGTCCTTCCAAGTCTAAGAAGAGCCATCACAGGCCATGAGCACCGTCCCTCATTCAGAAATCAGTAGTAAAACTCAAACACAGAAGGGATACTGTGCAAGGAAGAGAAGAACAGGCCCAAAGGCGCACGCCTGTAATCCCAGCATTCTGGGAGGCTAAGACAGGAAGATCACAAGTTCAAGCTTAGCTTGGGCAGTCTGGAGACTCAGCAAGACCCTGTTTCAAAATTAAAATAAAATGAAAAGGGGGTGGTAGATGTAGCTCAGGGCAAAGGTCCTTGGCTCAATCCACTAGACCAGGGAAGATAGAAAGAGAGAGGAGGGATTGTAGGAAGAAACTTTCTTGTCTGGATGTCATATAGTTGACATTTTAGTCACAATAAACTGCTCTCCAAGACATTGGGAGGGGGAGGCCATTTATTTGTGGCTCCAGGCAAATAGTATAAACCAGAAGAAAAACTTAATGAAAGAAACCTGACAGATAATCTCATAATACAATTGATATTTTATACCTGTGACACTTTTCAAGTACCTTGTCAATAGAATAAAATCTCCATTATCAAATTTATAGGACACTAAGAGAACCAAATGTTGTGATGGACAAAAGGGACCCCTCCCCATCTTTGGGATTATGAAAGCTGCTGCTAGGAACGTGCTAATTCCTCGAAGCCTTTTTGCAAGCGCAGGCCAGCAGGAAATTCAACCCCAAATTTAAATGCCCAGGTGCACAATTTCATATGTGCTTTGAATAATAGCATCTGCGCTCAGAAAGCTCAAACAGAATTAGAAAAAGCAATTGCTCACGGGGATTTTCATTTTGTATTAGTGGCACGAGATCATTCAGACATTTTAACAATTCAGCACTGTGGAATTAGAAACCTTTCCCAAATCCACTGCAGCATTCAGTGTTCCTTTCTCCTCTACACAAGGCGAAGGAGGCAGACGTTCTGAAACGCAATAGCAACGAGGCAAACGTGGTAGCCGTTTACTCGGTGAAGCACACACGTACCTTCTTTATTCTCACAGGAGAGAGCCAATATTTGATTTTAATTACTTGCATAGTGTTCTACAGACATCGGGTCCAGTTCAAGTATGCTAAATAATGAAAACCAAATACACCAAAGCATCTCAAGAAGCAAACAAATAAAAAAGTGAAAAGAAAAATATAATAAGTGACCAAATACAACCTATGCCACTCAGTCATTCATAGTTGAATGGCCCTTTCCCCTCTCCTGACCACCAAAACCTGCTTGTGGGTTTCATCAAATATCTGGGGGCCTCATTACCTAGAAGTGGCCTCCTTAGGCCAAGCATGAAATTGTAAAGCACCTCAAACACCCCAAAACACACAGGACAGCCCAGGAAGTCTTGGCCGCTAGCCAAACGCAGCCTCTGCCCACAATGTATGCCATAATTTTTGTGTTTTGGGCCCCTGTATTTAACTTTTCATCTGCACTGGGCCCAGTGACACAGTTTTGTAACCCCAGCACTCTGGGGGTGGGGGGTGCTGAGGCAGAAGGATGGCATCTTCAAGCCCTGCCTGGGCAACTTAGTCTTAGCAAGACCCTGTCTCAAAATCAAAAGCAAAAATGGACTGGGGGTGTAGCTCAGCGTGAATTCCCTGGGCTCAATCCCCGGTATGACCAAAAAAAGAAAGAAAGAAAGAGAGAGAGAGAGAGAGAGAGAGAGAGAGAGAGAGAAGAGAGTTTTGCTCTGGCTGTCCAGGCCCTTGAAAAACTGTAGGTGAACCCGCATTTGAAAAGCACAGAGCCAGATGTCATGATGCTCTCTAAAGGGAGCCCAGAGTGTCAGTGGCCCCTTAAAAGAGCTTTCACAGCATCCCTGAGACTCCGTGCCCTTGTAGAGCAATGCCCTGGTATCTACCTAATGTACATTTAAGCCTGTGAGGAAATCTTTACAAGCTCCATCTCCCAGCCATAACCCACAGTACTGCCCTTGCTGGCTTCCTAATGAGTCCCCTGCTTCTAGTATTCCTGCTGCCCTGCTCACCTACCTTCTGGGTGCTCTCAGAAGCCAGCTTGCCTATTGGTGAGCCTCCAGCTGGTGGCCTCCTGGCCACCGGGAGCTCAGAGACCCAAAGGGAGGGAATTCCATCCCACAAACTTATGACCTCAGCCCAGGAAGATTTCTAAGCCCCAGAGGCTCAAGTTAGCTCTCTCCTCACCCTGACAACCAGCAGGGCTTTTAGTTCTCCATGGTGTGAGAAGAGGAACCAAAATGGCCTCCAAACTCCCAGTGGTCTCGTCCAGAGCCTTAGAACTTACACAACAAATGATCACAATACACAGTGAATATTTAAATTATCAAAAATACATTATAACGAAAGATGCATAGCCATTGAGAGTCCTCAAAATGCCCCTCCTTGTTTCGAGCACATTTTTTTTCACTGTTCTTGCCACTTTCTGAAGCAGTTCTGGAAGCTCTCCTTCACATGTGCCTTGATAGGATATGATATATATATATAGCAAAGCCAGCTGAGGCAGCACACAGCTATAATCCCAGCACTCTGGGAGGCTGAGGCAGGAGGAATACAACTTTGAGGTCAGTCTGGGCAACGTAGTGATTTGGTAAGACCCTGTCTCAAAAGAAATAAAATTCAATTTAAAAATAAAATACAACAAAATGGGCTGGGATGTAGCTCAGTGCAAGGACCCTGGGTTCAATCCCTCATACCCTCACCCCAATATATGGCGAATGCTGTTACCAAATACAACCCAACGCAAAGGCAGGTTTGTAAGACACCTGAGTCGGTCTTTATCCACCTTATTCACTAGACCCCTGGCGTATATGATTTCCCCGAAGTCAAAATGACCATGAAGCATAAACATTTTTAATTGGTTTTGATTTTTAATTGAGACAGCCACAATAGTGTAGTTAAAGATACTCCCAGATGAGCACTTCCAGAACTGCTTCAGACAATAGTAAGAACAATGGGATAAGAGTTTAAAGCAAGGAGGAGCATTTGAGGGTGATTAATGGCAATGTGTCTTTTCCTGTAATTATCTTTTAATTAAAACATTCACTATGTTATTTGATCATACTTCGCATGCTCACAGAATAGCACTGAATAGCTCAGAATAGCACAAAATAGCCCTGCTGTCGCTGCTGGCTGAGGGCCTGTCTCTGCTGCAGCTTTCAATGCTTGTTGGCTGATCCCAGCCTCCCCCGGTAGGCTTCTAGGGGCAGGTGAACTGTAGTGATGTCCAGCTCAGAGATGAGGATACGGAAGCACACACTGACAGCACGGTCAGAAAGCACAGCAGAGCCGGAATTCCAAGGAGAACAGGGCCCCGAGGCTGAGCTAGCTGAGGGATGCTGAGGTGGGACCACAAGATGTCAGATTCCTATTTTATACTCAGCCATCATTTCATCACCAGACAAGCACGGATCCCTATTTCAATCATTCACTTAAATGATTAAACATTAATGGTTTGGGACATAAAATCTCCACCAAACTAATAAACAGTTATAAATAAATATGCTGTATTCTTGAATGATAAATGAGACTTTTAATTCAGAGAAGTGATATTTGTGAACTTTGAGAGAATCTTCCTATTCTTGAAAGTAATAAGTACAAATGGGGGCACCTGGAGGCTGCACCCCGATAAGCCTGCTGCCATCCCTTGGTCAGGTGGGAGTGTGTCCACTAGTTAAGATGAACTCCAGTGCCTATTCCCCTCTCTTAAAGCAATGAGAATAGTCATGAATGATGAGGGCCTAATCTAGTGTGCTACCTGTTTAAAAAGAAATGCTTTTTTATGAAATCCTTTTTTTAAAAAATTTCAGATGAACCTTTAGCATAACTGGACATTGGTAGCAAAGGAAAGAATCAAATTTTAGACCAACAAGTATGTATTGAGCACTTTCTTCCTGCAATGACTGGAAGAGTTTTAGAATGATTACCTAGGGACATCTCTGCTTCCAAAGCGCTTACATAAAAACATACACATCTTGAGAAACTCAAGGCAGTAAGATTAGCACAGAAATAACAGTAACACATAATTGGTTGAATCATGTTATGACGATTGCAGACAAAGGGCCACAGATTAAAGTGTTTCCCCGGGAACACCAGAAGGGAGAGGTCTTAGAGAGATGGGGACTTTCTTATTATATCTTAGGGACTTTTACAGACATGGAAGTGGTGATAAGAAATTGAGTTGCCCCACTCCCTGCCTTCCCTGGCTCCATGATGAGTCTGCAAACTCAAGTCCACTGGAAGAATGATGCTGCTGGAATTCACTGCTGCCTCTCGTCCCAAACTGTCATTTCTGTTGTCAAGGGAGTCACCAGGGAGGGTGTGAATTACTACCAGAAGTGTGCTGGTCCTTGCAGAAGCCCAAGGACATTCAGCCTCTGTTTAGGGAAGCCAGGGCCCCAAGGAATGTGAAATGAAGAAAAATACAGTATTTTGCATGCATGGGAATATAGAGTGTTAATCTAGGAGGTGGGGTAGACAGAAGACATTAGAAAAAAAATCCACCCATAAATAACTAGCCCACTTATTCCAAAGACAGTGCAAAGAAAGGCTGCTGTGTGAGTAGGAATGTGAACGCCCACCGCGGTCCAGACCAATGCCATTCTAGAGGCTATCTTGTCATTATGTTCACGGAAGTCTGCATGTTACATTCAGATAGACACCATCCTTCTCCGACCACAGTCAGAAGTGCCCTGTTTGGGTGTGGTAACACATACCCATAACCCCAGCTACTTGTGAGGCTGTAGAATTGCACATTCAAGGCCAGCCTATGCAACCTAGGAAGCTCCTGTCACAAAATAAAGAGGTGGGCTATAGCTTAGTATAGAGCACCTGCTTAGCATGCATAAGACCCTGGGTGCAATTCTAACACCACAGAGAGAGAGAGAGACAGAGAGTGTGTGAGAATGGGCTTCTTTCTCTCAACGTTTCACATTTTTTACTGAACAAATAAAAAGTTCCAAGGATAAAAGTGTGTTACATGATATGATGTACCTATTTTTTTGTAGTGTAGACTGTGAAGATCCTATCTTTAATGCCATAACAAATACTATTTAAATAACTTGAGGTGGTCAGTTAATGAGTAATATGATGTTTTGTGCATTAGCCAATTTTCCAATCTATGATATTTTATAATGTACTAACTTGGAATTCCTATGTAATCACCAGTAAAACACATTTGACTGTACAGTTCCAGAGTGCTCATGATTCCATTATTAAACCTGAGTTACTGAGCTTACGGGCTGCATTTTCATCTGAATTAATATGGTTCAGCCTGGGGCAAAAGAACATATTAAACTCGGCTCCTCAGAGAAATGGCTAATTCCAGGACTGGATCAAGCAAGTACAACATGAAGCCAGAATAACTTCTTATGCCAAAAGGTAAGAAAAGCAATAATGTGATGGAAAGGACGGATAGGATCCAGCGAGCAGGGCTTCCAAATGAATGAACACAGTCCACTGTGAGCATGAAAATGTAATACGAATGATACAACACATTCTACAATCCACTGAGTAAGATTAAAGTCAAAAGTCCATACTTACTAAACAAATGGAAGAGGAAAAGGACTTTCTACTACAGAATGTCACCTATTAAGTGTAGGAAAAGAAGCATAAAATTGTCCTTTCATAGCTATCATAATAATACATTCATCCCTTGGTATCCCTGGAGACTTGTTTCAGGACCCCTCACATATTCAAGTCGCTTATGTAAAAGGGTATAAAATTGTCATAGACCTACACAATTCTTCCACAAACATTTAATAATCTCTAGGTGGCTAGTCATACCTAACACCACACAAATGCGATGTGAACAGTTCCTGTACTGCGTTATTGAGAGGTAATGACCATGCATGTTCAGTAAAGTCTCAGTCTTCTTCTCATTATTTTCCATCTGTAGCTGATTTAATCTGAGGGTGTGGAACTCATGGATGTGGACAGCCAACTGTGATTGATTCAAACAAGAACTACCAATGGCTATGCAATGGGTTGGCCGCATAAAAGGCTATCAGTTCTAAAAGGTGCTTTTAAGTTACAAAGAAGAAAACAGTGATTTCTAGAAATGTCTGATAAACACCACCCTACTCAAAGATCAGATTTATTTCATTAATAATGAAACAAGCTAATATAACGTGCCTTCCCAAGTGATAGCACTAAAAAACACGTTTGTTACCCATTGAGTATTTTGCCCAAACACCAGACAACACCAATATGAGGGACAACCTACCAAGTAACTCACCTATAGTTGGTAACATGAAGAATAAAGACAAGCTGAAGAACATTTCAGAATCAAGATGAGGGGAAAAAATGACAGCTAAATGCAATATAAGATTTTAAGTTAAGAACAGGATTTGGTAGAGGATGCAAAGTATAAATAGAAATTGCTACAGACTTCTGGTTAAAGTGGCAGCTAAGTAACAGAGGAGCACAATGTCTCATCATAGACCCACTTAAAAAGTTGAGAATATAGTCCAAAAAACACTTGTTTAACGGATCTAGGACAGGGAGAAGTGTCCCCAACAACTGAAAGGAGACCGTGGGAAGGTCAGAGACCCCCCAAAACATATCAGAAGTGGAGATAAACAGCAGTGCAAGAAGCAGCCCCTGGCCAATTAAAAATAGTTCTGAGCAGCCAGCATCTACAGATGGGAGAAAGTCCACCTAGAGACCTCTGACTTAGCTAGGAGAGGAAAGAGCACCCAGCAACAGAAAGGAGTCCACGGAAGGTCAGAAGTCCCAAGGACATATCAGAAGTAGAGGAAAACAGCAGCTCAGGAAGCAGCCCCCAGCTGATTGAGAGAGGCCCTGGGCTGCCAGCATCATAGACAAAGGAAAGTTCAGAGTCCAGAACCTCAGACGGAGGAAAGCACAGATCCGGGAGACGTGGGAATTGACAGCAGCCGGTAGCCCCAGTCTCCAAAAATGAGCCTGCAGCTAATGCATACTGCTATCGCAGTGCAAGCTGCCTCTAGAAAAGGCCTTCAGGAGTCTAGAGCAGAAGCAGGGCTCAGCAGCCATAATAGGCAGTGACGTAAGCAGGAGCCATTTTTTAAAAAAGAGCCAGAGACTAAACTAATTAGAGTCAAAGAACGCTCAGAAGAGCACATCAGGACTTTTGGAGTCACTCTTAAACAGGGCCTAGGAAGACACTGGCACAGAGATAGTTGTGGAGAGGAGAGACAGGCCACTGACCTCCTGAACAGAAGGGGTGTAGTGGGGCACCTCTGAGGGTGGGAGCGCGGCCAGGACAGATGGGAGAGCTTCGCTGAGGGGGCTGGGAGTGAACAGGACAACTCAGAGGCCATCAAACTCTTAGGTCTGCCCTCGCTGCCTACTCCCAGCACAGAACTCAGAGGGACTTTGGCTCCCCATGCCCACCCCCCCCACACACACACACACTCATAGCTGTTCAAAGAAACCTCTCAGCCAGGCCTTTAACGTGAAGCCCCTCAACAACAGAAACATGGGAAGAAGACAAGACAACAAGACACCCACAAAAATGCCTGACACCCCAGACGTTAACGTCATGGGCCCTGAAATAGTGGAACTCATAAGGAAGGAATTCAAAAAGCAAATAAATCAACAGCAGTTCAAACAAGATATCCTCAAAGCAATGCACTGGACTTAAAGAGGAACTTCTTAAACAAATAATGGTCCTAATAGATACAAAGTTCACTGAGCATAGAGAAGCCACAAATAAAAAGTTGGCTGAAGTAAATTTTAAAAATGAGAGAGATAAAGGAACATTGTGATAGAGAAGTGAAATTTCCTAAAAGAAATCTAGCGGGAATTCAGGATATGATAAATATATTTGAAATCAGGGGACGTCTACTTGAACACTGTGATGACAGAAGTTCAGACCTTGAAAACAAGGCAGATAAAACAAATGCTATAATTAGGCATGACTCCAAAATTAGAAATGAACTAAGTAGCTGGATACAACAGCTGATGGATGATGCAAAGAGAACCAATCTCAGAATTATGACTGTGAGAGGAAAAGCAGAAGACAGCACCAAAGGTATAAAGAATTTATTCCATAAAATCATGCAAGAAAACTTCCAAAATCTAAGAAGCAAGTTTAATATTCAGATATAAGAAACCTATAGAACACCAATAACCTCAACCAGCTGTGAAGCTTACCGTAGCATATCATAATCAAAACCTCAGAAATACAACATAAAGAGAGAATATTAAAAGCAGCAAGAGAAAAACAGACATTATTTTACCAAGGCAAGCCCATTTGAATTACTCCAGATTTCTCAATACAAACTCCAAAGGCCAGGAGATCCTGCAGCAAAATCTTTCAAGCTTTAAAAGACAGCAAGTGTTGATTCTGGTTGCTGCATCCAGAAAAAATTATCCCTGAAAATGATAAGGGAAGTAAAAATTTTTCATGACCAAGAATCCCTAAAGAAATTTGCAACCACTGGCCCACCACTGCAGAAAATACTTGAAGGGATCTGAGAGAGACAGAGAGACCAGCAGCACCAAAGAACATGCAGGAAAAAAAAATCTAAAGAAAAAGTGTATTTTAAAAAATAGGTTGGTATTTGAATCATTTGATTGGTATCCTACTAAAACAATACCAGCTTTCTCATAAAATCTGTGAAACTTCCTACATAATTATTATTTTTAATAGTATGTTAGTGTGCAAAACAATTACATTCAACATGGGAAATTGGTATAAAATCATTTTAAAATGTATGCATGAATTTATGGATGATAGGTAGATCAAATGATAAAGTTAATCTGGCAGAATGTTAGTAATTAGTGAAATGTGAGTAAATAATTTATGAAAGTTGAAAATGGAAATAACTATGCCATTATATCTATTGTTTTAAGTGTAATTTACTTATGTGAAATAGACTTAGGTTCATTTAATGTAACAATTCACTTATTCTGTCTTTGGTGTAAGTTTATCCTAAGATAACTGATTGATGTAATGATAACCTGAATGACCTTTGAATATACAAACATTTACGTTTCAGTACTTAGACAAGGAATTTGAAATTTAACTTCTCTCTTATTCTTTCTCACGTTGTCTAGCCTTATAAATTTCATTGTTATAGTTCTTTTCTTATGTGGACTGGTGGGTAAGGCCACGTTAAAGAGTCTCAACAGTAATATAATAACATACAAAAAATAAAAAACTTTCAGCAAATTGTCCCAATAAAGGGCTCTGCTGGACCCAGAGAAGACACATGGAGATTTGGCCACTGCAGCCCATTCTTGGGGCGGGAAGCTGAGCTAAAGAGTGATGATTTGAGTAGAGAAGTGAGTCAGACACAGAAGATTAAATAAGTTAAATATCGCATGGTTTCTCTGATTTGGGAAAACGAGAACACAGGCATTCTATGGAACCAAATAGGCGTGACAGTGGAAGTTTGGGGGATGGGGGAGAAGGGTGGGAGGGCCGAAAATGGGAAAGGGAAGAGATCATAATGTTGATGTGATATACATGGGCACAAAATACTCAAGTTCATTGTAAACATTAAAAAAAATGGGGGGGGGAGGGAAAAAAAGTGCTGTAAAATTGGAACAATTGGTGAGAGGTGCCTAAAGACAATATGGTAAGTAACCATACGGTGTCAGTGTTAAGTTTCCAGACACTTGCACTGTGGCTATTTAAGAGACTACCTTGTTCTTAGAACTGTACCTCATGGCATTCACAGATAAGGAGCGTCGTGTCCAAGACTGACTCACAAACAGTTCAGAAAAAGCCCAAGTGGCAAAATGGTAACAGCTGGCAAATCTGGGCAAAGTGAATGCAAAAATCTTTGTGCTCATTTTTGCAACTCTCCTGTTTATTTTAAATTATTATGTGATTCCTTTTCATTCCCTCTATTCATATTGTTCATTTGATGAAGATTAATAGCTAACGTCTCAGGATATCCTGCTGCGTGTCATCACTGACCTACAGACTTTCCTACGCTGCCATCTTTGTTGAATTTTCAGCACAACGCAAGGTCTCGGAGGCAATTCTATGGCCCCAACTTTACTGATGAGGAAAGCAGAGGTTTAGAAAGGCTGAATGATGGTTTAGATGACTGCTCAGTCAATGGTCACCCACATCTCTAAAATCCTCAAGGGAGATTATCCCCTTTCCATATGTCTTATACTGTAGCCGTGGGGAGAATCTGGTGAGAGGGACATTAGTGGACTAACCATGAACAAAAGGTTGGAATGTGGTTATGTTCTTGGTTGCATTTGCCCTTTGGTACAGCTGCCAGCACTATGAGAAAAAGACATTTTGAGCCAAGCATGCTGGTGGTCCAAGGAGGATGAGAGGCATGTGGAACCAGCCTGGACTAAACTTATAGCTTAGAGCCAAGGCCACATGTGTGAAGGTCAGCCAACACTGAGCTAACCCACGGGCAAATGTTAGTAGATGGCTGAGTTTGAGGGTTGCCCCTTTACACAGCATTACACAGCCGACAGACAACTGATACAACCAACCTGTCTGAAATCTCACAGAGGACAAGAA
This sequence comes from Ctenodactylus gundi, assembly GCA_004027205.1. NCBI lineage: Eukaryota > Metazoa > Chordata > Mammalia > Rodentia > Ctenodactylidae > Ctenodactylus > Ctenodactylus gundi. The sequence continues at coordinate 1,093,964 of PVKB01000024.1, forward strand.
TTAGACCCAGAAAGTCCCACGCTGTGGCAGTACCTTACACCATTCCTGTATTGAAGAGCACTTCCAAATGTGTATAGACTTGATTTTTATAATGATGGTTCATGACTCTGAAAACTGCTTACGTATTTTCCACAACATAAACCCAACATAATTATAACATAAAATGCAAATGTGTTTTATTTTCATTTTTATCAATTGGTAATCATGTCATATTTAATTAACCTGTTTACTGATCAAATAGTACCACCATTTTTCAACTTCAGTAATCATCAAAAATATTCAATAAGCATGACTGTAAGTGGTATAAAGTGGAAGTGCTGCTTAAATAATCACAGAACTCTAATGTTAGATGGGGAAAAAAATCAATTCTTTAAAAATTGGGATGAATTTTCCAGCATGAGTTCTCATTCATCTATGCCCTAAAGACACAAGAGAATAGATTTCTTTGGGTACTGAGATCATGTAAATTTCCAATTTAAATCTAAAGGTAAGCTCCATAGCTATTTCTAATTACTAGAAATATTCTTGTTTTTGCTAAAATATTAGGATTATGTACTCATAATTTACAAGGAATTTTTTTCAGCCAAGAGGCTTTTTTTAAAGTCTCAAATCCTTTAACAAAACAGCATCCAACAGCCCAAGCTACAGCGCAATGGTAACAACTTGGTTCTGCAACTCTCATTTTTTGCTGCTCAGTGATGCCCTGATCATTCAAAGGACTTTCTTGAGCCAAGCAGTCACAAATTTCTGACAAATGAAATGGCCATTGTTGGTTCTTTTGGAGCAGAGCCCTCAGCAGCACCCATTCAGATGAGATTTGGCAAAAAGGAGGAGGGGAGGAATACTATGCATCTACAAAGTCCAACAGCGTGGAGGCTTTTACGGGCAAATGGAAGAAACTAGAGAATATCATGCTTAGTGAAGTGAGTCAGAAGCAGAAGGTGAAACATCGAATGGTCTCTCTGATATGAGAGTCCCAGATCAAAACTCTGATGGAACTTAAAATGAAAAACAAGGTGAAACAGGGAGGTAGGGCAGAAAGGGAGGGAGGGAGGGATGGGGAGGGGGAGGGGGAGGGGGAAAAGGAGAGTGGGAAAGTCCTTGTCACCTTGACAAGATACGTAGGTACATAAAATGCTCAATCTTATTGTAACCCTTAAATTTTGCACTTATACATATCAATAAAATGGGGGGAGAAAGAATAGTCACATTAAAGCTCAGTCACTGGTGTGTATGTGCATGTATCATAAGGGAACTTTAGACCAGAGAATTTTTTGTACCCCTTTAAAATATGTAACACCTATACATAATGGTGAATTCTCTAGAACACAATGTTATTTTCCAAAGGCAAGATTTTTTTTTCTATACATGAGAAGTAGACTTTTGTGGAAACTGGAATGTAAAATAGCTCTCGTGATATTGTGTACACAGCTGCAAATGTTTGTTGTTGTTGTTTTATATTCTCATTAAAAAAGAGAAGAGAGAAAGTGTGTGAAATGCAGGGCGAGAGATCAAGAACAGGAAAGCTCTCTCCGCTGGCTGGTGAAAAACTAAAGCAAATACTTGGGCTAGTTTCATGATAATGTGCCTTGGTAAGTGACTAAGAAGATGCAATTTCATCTGACAAAGTAGATGGCATAGTCACCTTTTACGTGATCGTAAAAAATAGGTGTTCTGCCATTTTAACTGCTTGAGAGATTAAAACAAAACACTCGATTGGGGGCTGGGAAATTCCGAAGAGGGGGGTATTCCGTCCCTTCCCAGGCTCAACTCTTCTTTGCCTCATGTGCTAGAAACCTCTCAGCTGAAACAGCACCAACAAAACAATAGCTACTGCAATTTTGACTTTAATGACGAAGCCCTGATCCTGTCACCTGATCTCCAGTTGTATCCAATAAGGCCAGGCCATTTGTATTTTGTTAAGAAAGTCATCATTTGCCCGTTCAACCTTTGCAGCCACATTAACAAAGCCTGACCCTTGAAGGGTGATGTCAGCCAGATCGAAAGTGGCAAGGCAGAAGATGTGCACCTGCACCCTGCTCCTTGGGGCAGAGGAGGCCTCATTAGGAACTCAGGAAACACGCACGCCGCCACGTGACGGTGCAGAAAGCCTCAGGAGGAAACGCACCAGTGAACCCGGGAAGCTAATCTCCTATCAATTATTTGCAAGGCCCTTTGACATCAGAGTAAGAAAAACCTGTTTAAGAGGAAGATTTCATTATGCCATCTGGAATTCAGGTTTCTAACTGTACACCAATTAGCATCAATTAATCTTTTTAAGGGGAATAATCTGGCATAAGAGGAAATAGTAGTTACGTACGTAATACGGAGAAATACCTCCGTAAAAGTCTAGTTGGGCTAAGCCAATCAGTAGCCCACTAGTATTTTTGAGTGACGAGGAACATAAAATATGTAATATAGTTAATGTACATACGTAAGTATTAAAGTTTTCTTTTTAATTTTTTTCTTCATAATATTAAAGAAATCGAGGGCAAAAAAATCACTGCAGATAGCAGGTTGGACATGTCTGGGCCATATATTAACCTGAAAATAAGTATCATTGAAATATGAATTGTTAGGCCTTTAGCACTCCAATAAATATTGCATATTATATTTGTTATGTAACATTGATAAGTACAGGTTAAGAAGTTATTGGTTCTCTTTCCTTCTTGAACTAGGACTTGAAAGTGGTGAGTCTTACTTGATGGTGATAGATGAGTCTGCCTTGCCCACACTTCTAAGAACAGGCGCTGTTTCCTGAGCGCCCATTCTGCACCAGGCAGTAGGCCTGCAGGGCAGATCCAGGATTTGATCTGCGCAGTCCGATGCTCTAGCGAATTCACTCATCAAAATTGGGTACTTCCAAATTATGCACCTAAAGGAAGTGATTTCAGAGCTTTCCCTACTAAAATCTCCTCACATTTATTGGCTGTAGCTGGCAATGACTTTAACCCTCTTATACTTATGCTATGGCTTGAAAGTCACTTCTGAAATCCAAGTTGAAATTAACTTACTGTTGTAACAGTATTAAGAAGAACTCTTACAAGCTGCTTGTGTAATGAAAGCCCCACCATTGGTCTACTGATCTTTTTTTCTAATGCCGAGAGTCAAACTCAATGCTTCGGACATGCTAGGAAAGGATTCTACCACTCAACTCCTGCCCATTTTTGTATCAGTACCACAAAGATTTGATTACTTATACCAATTCATTTCTCTTGCTCTGTTGTACACTTTCAGGTGAGGAAGTGTGTCCTCTAACTTTATTCTTTTTCATCATTATTTGACTAATCTGGGTCTACTATATTTCCATACAAATTTTGAAATAATTTTGTCAATTTCCAAAAGAAACTTCAGCATAATCACATTTAATCTATATTGTTGTTCTAACTATATTGGTTTTGGTCCATGAACACAGACTGTCTCTCTGTTATTTAGACCTTTGGTTTCTTTCAAGAATGTTTGATAGTTAAGCCTTGCACTCCTTTTGTTAAAGCAATTCCTGACTATTCTACTTTTATACTATTGTGAGTAGAATTGTTTTCTTTTATTTGAATCATCCCTTGCTATTATACAGAAACGTAATTGATGCCTCGTATTGACCTTATGTCCTGACACGTTGCAAACGTATTTATTAGCTTCCTTAGTGGACTATCCTGGATTTTTCTATATAAAAACTTATCATCCATAAATAGAGATAATTTTATTTCTTCCTTTCCAATCTGAATGGTTTGTATATTTTCTTGCCTATGTCTCCAATGTAATGTTGAGTAGGAGAGATGAGGATAAAACTTTCATTTTAATCTTAGAGAAAAATCTTAGAGTTTTTTTTCTCCATTAAGTACAATTTTCCATTAAATGTAGCTAAAGTTTTCCTATAGATACCCTTTATCAGATGAGAAATCCTCTACTCTTCCTAGTTTGTTGTTAAAGCCCCATTTAATTAGCATTTGAAAAATAAAAGTTCCTACAGCCAGTTTCTTTTGTCCCTTCTTGAATCTCCATTCTTCCATTTTTCTATCTTTTATTTAATCAGAAAATGTGTATGGAGTCTATGCAAACAAACTTCAAGAAGTTACTAAAGAAATTGTCTAGTATTTTCTCTCCCCATTCTCTAAAATTCTCTCTCCCTCTCCCTTTATTCTCAATATTTGAGTAATAATTTATAGTCAGTGTAGAGTTAAATCAAAGTACCACTGACTCCATTTTAGATCTTTCTCTAATGGGTGGGGCTAAGGAATTGAACTCAGGGCATTACACTTGCAAGGCAAGTGCTTTAACTACTGTGCCATTCCTCCAGCCCCCCAACTGATTATAACACAGCTTTCAAAACAGATTTCAAGACAACTCAATGGGGAAGGAATAGTCTAGTCAACAAATGTTTCTGACACAATTGGATATTTACTTGCCAACAAAAAGAAAGAAATTGAACCCCTACCTCACACCATGCATATAAATTAATTCAAAACAAATCAGATCTTAGTGTGAAGGTTAAAATTCTAAAATATTTTGCAGTGAAACTTGGGTTTGGCAATCTTTCTTGTACATGGACTAAAAGCACAAGCAATAAAAGAAAAACTTATAAGTTAGACTGCATCAAAATATAAGACTTATGTGATTAAAATATTGCTAAATTGGCCACACCACCAAAACTTACATGGAAAGGAGGAGGGAAGATCAAGATGATCAAGATGCCCCTATTATTGATTAAGATATTTCAAGCTGGCTGTTATTATCATGTGCTACAAATACATGCTAACAAAAAGAATAAAATAAATGAAAACTGTCATGGCTCTGTGGACACCACCAAGAAAGTGAAAAGACTATATACAGAATGAGTGAAAATATTTGCAAGTTAGAAGTTAACAGTATAAAGAAACAATTTTGGAATAGGCAAAGAACTTGAGTAGCTATTTATTCAAAGACATACAAGTGGCCAAAAAAACTCACAAAAGATTTTTTGCAGTCATCAGTTATGAGGAAAATGTAAATCAAAACCACAGTTTATTACTTCTCATCCCTAAGATGGCTCCAAAAAAAAGACAGGAAATAACAACAATGTGAGTAATATGGAAAAATAGGAAACCTCCCACACTGGAGATGGGAATGTGAGAGGTGCAGCTACTTGGGAGAACAATTTGACCATCTCTAGAAATGCTACATATGGAGTTACATTATGACTCAGTAGTTCCATTTCAAGTCCATACCCAAGAGACTTGAAGACACGTGCTCACATGAAAAGTAGCATACAAATGACAATAGCAGGGTTACTCATAAGAGTCAAAGAGTGGAAATCACCTGAATTCCTATCTACTGGTGAATGTAACAAAAAAAAGTGAAAGTTTTTCCTGGAACTTCATTCTACAATAAAGGGGGAACAAAAGTGGTGACTCACACTACAATACACATGAGACTTGAAAACGTTTTGATAAGTGAAAGAAGCTTGTAACAAAGGAGTACAAATTAATTTTATTGACAGGATGTGTCTAGTATCAAGCAATTCATAAGAACAGAAAGTGGATGATCGGTTGCCCAGGCCTGGGGTATAGAGTAAAAAACAAGAATGAGAAAAATTTCTATTAGTATGTATGGGGTTTTGTTTTTTAGAATGATTTTTTAAAAAGTTCTAAAGCTAGGTGTTGTGGTTTGGATCTGGAATGTCCCTCCAAAACCAAATGTATTTGGATGCTATGGATTGACACGGAACCATGTACCTAGTCAGGAGGGTTGGATTATGAGTACATGGAGGATTATAGGTGTGGGGTCGGTTGTGAATTTTAGGTGTATGCTGGATTGGGGGCATGTAGTAGATTATAGGCATGTGACCTGGAAGGGGCAGACCACTGCAGCTTGACCCAGAGGGGCGGATCATTGGAAGATGACCTGGAAGGGTATACGCTAGTTTCCTTTCCTGACTCACATGGCTTCCTGCCCATGATGCCCTGAAGAGCTCCCCTGCCACAGGCTCCCACCATTGCCGGCCACCATAAATGGACTGTGACTTATACCTGTGAGCTAAAATAAATCTCTGCTCCCTTAAATTGTGGATGTCACGTATTTTGTCACAGCAATGAAAAAGTATGACACTAGATTATGACAGTAGTTACATAAATAAATAAATACCAAATTATACTATACTAAATAAATTATACTAAATAAATATACCAAATAAATACATTATACTAAATAAATAATTTTTTAAAACATACTTTTTTGCAGTATTGGGTCTTGAACCAAGGGTCTTCACACTGATCTACATCCCTAGCCATTTTTTTTTTTTTTGAGATGGGACCTTGTGAAGTCACTAAGTTGCTCAAGCTGGGTCAAAGTCACCCTCTTCTTGCCTCAGCCTCCCCAGTGCTGAGTTCACAGGTAAACACCACCAAATGCAGCTAATGAATGGGTGTTATGTATACTAAATACATCTCAATGAATATTTTTGTAAAAAATACTTTAGTATAGGATTCATTAGGAAGACAATAATTCAACCTATCATAAACCTAATTTATCATACTTCTATTAAGTTATATTGGAAGATGCCTGTAATCCCAGCACTCAGGGGGCTGAGGCAGGAGGATTGTCGTGAGTCCAAGGCCAGCCTGGGCTCCATAGTGAGAGAGTTCAGGATCAGCCTAGACTACAGAATGATATCCTGTCTCAAAAAAAAAAAAAAAAGTTGTGTTGGAAGCCTGTGAACTGACCACCCCGTAACAATTTGCCTTTTGTTTCTGAGAGTAAAATCCTAATTTATCCAGATGCAAAGCAACAATGTGCCTGGTCCACACAATGAGTCCTACTTAACTTCATTTGAAACGCCCCCCCCCCCCCACCCTCGCGAGGCTTCCTCGTCTACCTTTAACAATGACTGATGTAGGGCTCACCCAGATGTAGCCGTGGATGAACATGAAGCCTTCTGGTAAGCATCTAAGTGGACTAAAAGTTCGGCATAGAAAGGAAAACCCAGCCCACTTCCTGTTTAGAATCTATTTATGAGGAAGTGATGCTGAGGGGGGCTTTGGTTGTGAGAAGTCACTGAGACTGGCGGCATTAGCCACCTCAAAACATCTCCCTCCAGACTTCTCATAAAATAGACTCATTAATAAACTCCATTGTTCAAACCATATCCTTTGAAATGGGCTTATTTGTAAATTCTCATAAAAATTACACGTTCAGTCCTACACCGGTGATTCTTTTTAGAAAATAAAATTGATCTAGATTTTTTTTTTTCAGAAGAGTGGTCTTGCCCTAGTCAGTTCAAGGTAGAATAAGGCAGCATTTTGCTTATTAAGAGAAACACTTTTGGGGGTGTATACAGGGCTAGAGATGGAGTCCAGAGCCTTCCTACTGAGCTACATCCCAACCCTTTTTTATTTTTTATTTTGAGACAGGTTCTCACCAAGTTGCCATGCTGCCTATGCTGACCTCAAATTTGTGAGCCTTCTGCCTCAGCCACCCACAATGCTGAGATTATGGGTGTGTACCTCCTGGCTAAGCGGAACAACTTTTTACATGTGAAGTGTATCAGAGCCTGTCAGCCATTGTGAGGGGACAAACCAATTCATGGGGACCACTTGACAAAGACACCACACAGGTATCAAGTGGGGCCCAGACTAGATAATTAAGAAAATTCACTTCCTTTATCCTCACACAAAGAACATGTAATGTCATATATTCACTTTCATACAGAAGATGAAGTCAAGTAGCTTTACTCCCATAAATGTTAATTTTTTATTACTTCTTTATCTTGGATTCAAACTAACAACCAAATCTTCACTGGTTTTATCTACAAAAAATTAAGCAATATCTTAGCATTCGTCCTGTAAGAAAATCTGATAAATTATTTTAGAAGTGAATGAAAAACAGGTCACACTAGAAAAGCAGACCTGATAACTCAAAGAAAATCACCATTTTTCCTCCTTAAATTGTGTATCCTAGTAGAATCCAGGAGGGGTACGAAAATATCTACAATTATTAATGCTATAATGGAATCTATTAAAAGCCTTTGGGCATGGGATTTATACTTTTCTCATAATTGTTACATAATTCTTCATATATAATTGTTTTAAGCACCATGATTTGACCTAAATCAATGAGAAATTTAGCTACAAAATAACAAGGCAACTTCTGAGTTTATTTAGTGATGGGACTAATAATGGCACAAAGAGGTTTAACTGTTATTGTTGTTTGTGTTCAAATTTTATGGTCAGGCTGCTGGGTAATCCACTTCCAAAATAGCAATGTGATCTGCATGTCCCCACTTGCCAGGCAACAGCCATAGCCGGTGAAAATTAGTGGAGTAGGAGGGGGTGGGGAAACAGACATTTTAAATCCCTGGAAATTGTCTTAAGAAAACATACAAAGGGATTGAAGAACTATACACTCAATATATCTACTAAATCTTGGCGAGGGGTGGGGGGAACCGCAAAAGCGATGACACTTACACCACGATCTGCTCCCTCTGTCGGCTCAGCATGATGAGAGATCTACGTCAGATCAGTGAGGCCGAAACAGAAAGTCAGTCCCGCCTTGCTGCCGGCCCATGGAGCGGGGTCTCTCTGGATGGCATAGACCATCAGAATTCCTGTTCCTGGTCCGGGGTCTGAGTTGTGGAGCCTGAGCTGTAAGTGAGTCTGGTTGACAGGTCAGAGGCTCCTCCTTCCGCCAGCCTCCATCCCTAGCAAGGGGATCTGCCCAGGAGCAACGGGCACATAGGAGAACACAGGAGCCCTCACCCTAGTTTGCTCAGGGGTCAGAGGTCCACACTAGGACAGGCAAGCTGGGAAGATCACAGGTGAGTGCCCTGCCCAGTACCCGCTCCTACAGCAGAGGTGTCGCTCAGAAGCGCGCCACAGCCCTGCCTTTGGTTCTGGAGCCAAGGGCAGAGGTTTTGCCTGGAGGACAGGCAGACTTGAAAGTTGAGCGGATACACGAGAGCCCGACGAGACCAGCTCCTGACTTCTCGGAAAACTGGCAAATCAGGGGATAATATACCCGAAGTGCTAAACACAAAACTGCCATCCAAGAAGCCACCTTTAGTAAGACTGTCCTACCAGAAAAGAGGAGTCGGGCACATTGGTACCGGCCAGCCATCCCAGCACGCAGGGAGCAGGGCGGCCAAGAGGGCTCCCAAGTTCAAGTCCAGCCTGGGAAGCTTAGCAAAACCTCAAAATAAAATTCAAATATGAGCTGGCAATATAGCTCAGTGTGAAGACCCTAGGATCAAACTCCAGCACCGCAGGAGAGAAGGAAAGAAAGAAAGAAAGAAAGAAAGAAAGAAAGAAAGAAAGAAAGAAAGAAAGAAAGAGAGAGAAAGAGAGAGAGGGAGAGAAAGAGAGAGAGGGAGGGAGGGAGGGAACCATTGCTACTAGAAATACTTAAAGCAGGTCTACAGGCTGAGAGAGAGAGTTCTGATGAAAATTTAAATTCATCTGCAGCCACTACAAACACACACACACACACACACACACACACACACACTAGAAGTAAATGTAATTACATAAAAATTTAAAATAGTATATATGCATATCTCTTCTCTTAACTGAGGTTAAAAGCAATCATATAAAACAACATAAGATAATCATATTGCTGGGTCTATAATGTTGAACTGTAATATGGTTGACAGTAACAACACAGAGGTGGTGAGAGAGAGCGCAGGTGTCTGGGAGCACGAGGCTGACACCAGACAATACAATAACTTGAACCCCTGGGGAGAAATTGAAAGAACCAGAAATGGCCAATGAAAGGTGAAGGTAGCAGACTCTATGAACATATACTGGTTCTCTTCTTTTGGTTTCTGTGGTGGTTTGGATCTGGGGTGTTTTCCCAAAAGCCTCGTGCTCCTGTGGCCGCTGTGTGGGGCTGGGAGGCGGGGTCTGGCTGGAAGGGGCATGAAAATAGCTAAGACAGTTTCTTTAAAAGGCACGAAGTTAAGTCAGGTTCAATGGTGCACTATTGCAATTCCAGCTACTTGGGACGGTGAAACAGGAGAACCTGCTTCAGTTTAGCAATTTGCAGAGACCATGTCTCAAAACAAAAACTAAAAAGTCTGGGAGCGTAGTTCTGTGATTACAGCACTTTCCTATAGTGCACAAGGGCCTAAATCCAATTCTCTCGTACCACATAAAAATTAGCTGTTACGGTGGCATATGCCTGTAATCTCAACACTCAGGAGTCTGAGGCAGGAGGATTGCCAAGAATAGACAGACAGACAGACAGAGAGATTGAAAAGAATTAAAGTGTTGCCAGGCATGTACCTATCACCTCAGCACTTGGGAAGCTGAGACAGGAGGATTGTGAGTTCACGGTAAACCTGGACTCCATGAGGCCCCTGTCTCAAAAAAGAAAGAAAAAGGAAAGGTCAGGTGGTCACAGTTGCTAGTGCAAGGGGACACTGTCACAGTGGACAACTGGACACCCACAGAATGAAACGCAATTGATAAGAAGCATCCCAAAAGCTGAGTCTGAGATCTTAACAAATTTAAGGATTCTTTTTTAACAGTACTAAGGAAAGTAAAGAGGGAAAAAAAAAATCCTAAAGTGGAAGAACTGCTGCTCATTCCCGTTCCCCTGTCCCTCCAGGGGATAATTAAGTAAATCTCTCATCCTGACCTCACGACTTGTACATAACAAAAGTGGGTGTCTAGTGTAGGATGCAAGAGTGGAGGATGGTACCTCCTCTGGGTTCACAGTGTGAGGCTGGACACAGGAACGGGAAATTAGCGCCATTCTCTCTTGTAAGAAGCGTGGTCCATTGGACGTCAGGTGGCGTCCTGTATCCTGAAGCTGTAATTGATTTAGAGGCAGCAGTTCCCTTCAGAACAGCCGCCGACCTTGACTGGCACCCTAACCTCAGTGGAGCTTTTAAACAGATGAGTGGAAATTACCACATTTCTCCTGGATTACGCAGAACCAAATCCCTTCTCGGAGTCATCAGAACGGAATGCGCTTAAGAACCAAACCTGTGGTCTCTGGGCTGCCGGCCAAGGGCAGGAATAAATAAGGGCAAGGATAAAGGAAAATACTTCGTCCCTGACTTGACTGTTCTGTGACTCTTTCTTTTTTGCAGCTCTTTCTCCTACTTCTTCTATTTATAGAACAACAAAAAAGAAATATTCCTTAAATTTGCATGCATGAGAGAAACATGTACAAACACATGACTTAAATGGAGAATCATATAAGCGACTACAGAATAGTAAGTCAGATACCCAGAGGAAATTATTTCTGCTCCCACAAAACTCGTGGCAAAGTTTCATATCTCCTGGTGGGATTGTCTTTTAATCTTGGCTGCTTTTTGGTAACGTTTTTCCTTCTGTCTAGAAATTTTGTCTTTTGCATGTTTTCTACCAAAAGTGGGGGGAGGGAGTATTGTCCCAGTGTATCCACTTCTGCAGTAAGATTTCGTGAGAAATTTTGCCTACCAAGGAACATTCTTTTAATTTTCAACTTTATTTCAAGCCTACTGTAATTCCTCTTACAGAATTTCATTGTCTCACTGTTGATTCACTTGAAAAGTGACTTAAGAGACCAGCGAAAACCTGAATCTGGTTTTCAAGTAAAAGCACTATGCATAGTAAGAACGTAGGTATGTCTGCAGAGCACCATACGGGTTTGATCAGTGATCAGTGATTGCACACTTCTTCACTCTTCAGTCCACTGGGTTTGTCAGTCTTTCTAGTTCCACTAAAATCCCCAGTGTTCCTTATTTTTTCATGTTACCTCAAATGTCTGATTGGAAATACGCTGTCTCTACTTAGCCCAGTCCCAGCACATTGTGCTTTCTGGGTCTGTAGATGCATATCTTTCATTAGTTCTGGAAAATCCTCCAATCACTATTTCGTTCCTTGACTTCTTCCTGTGCCTCCTTCTTTTCTCTCATTCCCTTCAGGAAGTACATGAGTGTGAATGAGTGTGAATCACTCTACCATGTCTCTTTTCATTCTGTTTTGAATAAAACCATAATTCTTTATTAAAGTGGTCTTTATTATGTGAAACAGTATTTTTATTTTTAATTGACACAAGGGACCAATTGTAAATTCAGCATCTTGCTGCCTATCCTAACTTCTTACATTTTATCTTTTTCTAAAACTTAAGTAAACTTTATTGTAATATAATTTATACAGAATAAAATTTCTTATTTTTAAATGGAAACAGACAAACTCTGACACTCGTACTCAGCTGTGGAGCTAACACCTCAGAACGCTTCCCACGCAGCCAGTCACCGCCTCGCCACCAGCACCAGCCAACCCTTTGTTTGCTTTCTATCAGTACAGATTAGTTTTGTCTATTCCAGAATTCCAGCATATAAATAGGATCATACAGTCTCCCCTCTTTTGTCTCCAGTGTTTCTTGTTCACAGTTACATATGGAGGGCTCAACCATACTATTGTGTAGATCAGTAATTTGCTTCTTTTTAGAGCTCAATAGTATTCCACTATAACAACATATCACAATTTGTTTATGCCACTAGTTTCATCCTGTGCCCTATCTCATAAGTCATCTAAACTGTTATGTTATAAAATTCCAAATATTCAACATAAGATTGTACACAAAAAAATGTTGGCAGATTTATCGTTGCATGATGCTAGCACTGAGCAAGTAGCTGATGTGTTGGGGGTGCTAGACAAACATCTACTGGGTCCATAAATACACGAATTCCTTCACTCACAAGTTCCTTCACTGATTCCCCTTTTGTAACTTGTCATTCCGAATCTTTCACAGTTAGCTCCAACACAGCTTTGCCTCTGAGTCCTCATGATTTTCGGTAACTATCTCTTCTCCAGCCGAGTGAGCCTGTTTCACACTCAGGAGTGCGCGCCTATCTTTATTCTTCCTACTTCCTGAACAGAAGCTGAAATCACAAGGTTTCTGTTCCCGGAAGACCCTTTCACCACCCACGTCCATCAACCAAACACCTCTTGGAGCAAGCACTTGCAGATTGTGCCTGGTAAGGGCAGGTGTGCCTGTGGTCTCCTAAGTACAGGCTGTGCTGTGGCCCCAGGGATATGAGTCCCACGTGTTTACAGAAACTTCTTATAGTGCAGAGAAATAAAAAGCAGTTCAGCTCTCCTTTTCCTCTAATCATACAAAAAAACATATAATCTCTACTAACCAAAGTGCAATCATTCAAATCCGAGTGTGTGTGTGTGTGTGTGTGTGTGTGTGTGTGTGTGTGTGTGTGTGTGTCTGTGGGTGAGGGTTGAACCCAAGGCCTTGGCACTGAGCTACATTTTTGAGTCAGGATTTCAGTAAATTGCTCAGGCTGAGCTCAAATTTGGGTGCTGGGATTGCAAACATGGCCACCAGGCCTGGCCTATTTGACTATTTTTCATCTGGAAGGACCTTACTCCATTCATATTCTTACTTTTAAAAAATCAAGAAAACAGATTGTTAAAAAATTTTGTGTCATAATGATTAGCCATGTGGCAGTTATTTCTTCTCTACAAGGGCTGATCAAAAATTGCCCAGTGTAGATTATATTTAGTGATTATACATCCCTGAACCTAAAATGTTTATGTTCAGCCCACCTCATCTCAGAGGTTGTGTGTCAATATCAAAAATTATGCTAAAACGGCAGTGCTTAACCACAATAACACTTGGAGCTTATGACACTTTTCACGGCGGGTCTCAGGGAACCTGGCAAATGTTCAGAACATTTCAACATAGTATTTTGCCAATGAGCATCGTGTTTTGATTTCCTGTTTTATAAGTCACAGAAGAAAAAAATAATTGACTTTTTAAAAATATGTTTGCGCTGAGCCCAATGGTGAAGGCCTGCAATCCCAGCACTCTGGGAGGCTGAGGCAGGATAATCGCAATCTAGAGCCCAGCCTGAATATCTTAGTGATTTAGCAAGAGGCTGTCTTAAAATAAAACATAAAATACTAAGTACCCGAGTTCAATCCCCCAGCACCACATAAACTGGATGTGGTGGTGCACTCCTGTAATCCCAGCAGTCAGGAGGCTGAGAGAGGAGGATTGCTGTGAGTTCAAGGCCAGCATGGGCTCCATAGTGAGTTAAGGACCTGTCTGGGCTAGAGTGAGACCCTGTCTCCAAAAAAAATAAAATAAAATAAAACATGTGGATATAGCTCAGTGTGAAGGCCTTGGGCTCCATCCTCAGTATAAGAAAGAAAGAAAGAAAGAAAGAAAGAAAGAAAGAAAGAAAGAAAGGAAGGAAGGTACTTGGCAAATTTGGATTTGTAGACCTAACATTTGTATTTGAATTGTGCCCAATTTTATCAACTAGCTTTAAAAAAAATCTCTTAGTAATAAGTTTACACCAATTCTAATTAAATAATAACAAACAAACCAAGTGACTTAATCAGGGTTAAAATTCATAAGTCCTGTGATCATTCCAAGGAGACCCCTTCCTGGCTTCGTAACACCTTTCTGAGGTCTGGAAGGAACCTTCAGGAAACATCAATCAAAATTTCAGGGGTGGATGAAGACCAGAAGGCAGTGACAGGAAGAAGTAAAAATGATTAAGATGTAAGATACACACACACAAACACACACACACACACACACACATACATATACATATGTACATGTAGAGCTCCCCAAGGTGAATTTGGTTATTATGAGTCACAAGCATATACTAAAAAAAATAACGATTATTGTGGGGGGCGAGAGTGTGTGAAGGGATTCACTAGAGGAACAGAGCAACCTACAGAAAACAATACGGAAGCTAAAATTCTCTTTCCTGAACTCTCTACCACTATTAAATATTAATCCAGGAATTCAGGTTTGGAATGAGGTGGGAGCATGGGAGGGAGGGATCAGCAAAGAGTAGCAGACAAAGACTGCTTAAATATTTATGATTTCTCATTTGAAATCAGAAAAAAAAAAGCCTCTCTACTTGCAAGACTTGAAGTGTCGTGGTAATTAAGTACTTCAGATATTTTATACTACATTTGACAGGTTTTGGCTTCAAAGGAGCGCAGAGGGCAGAGCATCAGCTGACGCAGCGCTCTCTCGCCACAGCCACCCCCGCAAAGTCAGCCTCCTTGCCCGGAGTTCAGCCCCACCCTTCCTGGAGGAGCGCCGCAGCCCGGAGCACAACTTGCCAACTCCCAAGCCGGCAGCAAGATGTAAGCGGAAGTTGGACTAGATCCCTGGAAAAGTTTCTGAAAGAGGATGACTCACCTATGAAGGAACTCTTTTATTGTTCCACCCACGTGACCTTCCTGCCTACAGTGTGGACATGATGGCTGGACCGCTTGCAATTCTTTTGTGTCCATTTATATAATTTTTTAGTTAATTAGAGACATGAAGAATTGAGCCCAGGGCTTTCACATTGAGCTACAGCCCCAGCCCATTTTTTCCCCATTATTATTATTGGCCTTTGGTTTTTTAGTTTTCTTTTGAGGGTCCTACTAAGTCACTAAGTTGGTCTGGCAAGACTCCAACTTCCAATCTTCCTGCCTCAGCCTCCTAGAGCATGCTAGAATTACAGGCTAACACTACTGGGCCTGACTGTATTTTGTACCTTAAGACAGACTTTGAGAAAGGAAGTCATAACTTCAAGGTGGCAAAAGAAAGATCAAAAGGGACCAGCCATCATGCCTGACTTGAACGGCCTACCTCAAGATTTCTTTTGTGTTGTCGAAAGCCCACTACGTCAGTTTCCCATTATGCATTTACTTGCAAAGCTCAGACCTTAGAGTTTAAGAGAGTCGCTCTCTTGCTATTGTTGTTATTTTTCCCCAAATTACTTTTATTAGAACATATATGTGATGCACAGTAATTGACTCAGCCTGAGGAACTGATGCATCCCTGTACCATGGTGCTACATGCTTCGCAATCCTGGGCCCCAGTCTAGCCTCTAATCTTACTCTTCAGTTTCTATTGTGGAGGAGTACTATAAACCACCAAAATCAGCTTAAACATCTTACTATCTCTCCTAGGCGTATGGGTTGACTGGGCTCAGCTGTGTGGTTTTACTCAAATCCTCTCATGAGGCTATAGCTTGACGCCGTGTCGGCTGGGACTGCAGTTACCTGGCACCTCAGCTGAGCTGGACGTCCTACAGAGATGGCCACTCAGCTGGGATGTTGACTTGTGCAGACCTCTCCCTGTGGCTTGGGCTTCTTGCACACAGTGCCTGGTGTTCAAGAGCACATCGCAGGAGCAAGTATTTCCAAGGGCAGGAAGTGGAAGCTGCCAGGCCAGTGACGGGCTTGGCTCTGATCGCCACAGCATTATTTCCACCATATCCTACATACTGATCAAAGCAGCCAAGGGCCCACCCAGATTCCAGGGTGTGGAGAAACAAGATCCCCGTCCCGATGGGAGTAGGAATGTCACATAACTGAAGAGCAAGTGGGATCGGAGACGTTGCAGCAATCTTTGGAAAACATGATCCCCAGCTCCTGACTTCATCGTTGACCTGCAGCTAAACTACCCAACTGCCAATAAATTTCCATTTTCGCACTGTTATTAAGTGTTTAATTGGGCACAGAAAAAAATGTTCAATTTTTTTAAGTGTTGCCAAGGTTACATTTTGGGCTTTAACTGTTATTAGCTCATACCTTTTTATACCTTTCCAAAGCCGTTCTAATTTAAAGAGACATTTTAGCCCAATGATACAAAAGCTCCTGGGGTCCAGGACCCAATACAGCTTTCACTGTTGGTTAAACAAGGTGTCACTAAGTTGCTAAGTATGTATATGAGTTCATATCCATCACAGTAATAAAAACTTTTTGTCCAATTCATAATGACCTGTCCTTCTAAGCTTATATCCCAAGATTGTCTTCCCCGACCCCCCAACGGCACCTGTGTTCTAGTCAAACTGCATGTGTCACCTTACACTCCTTGGCCCTGTCTGCTCTTTTCCAACGCCTGCCTCCCCCAGCCCAGGGCAGAGTCCACTTCTACATCTCCCTACATTAAAACATTACTTCTTTTGTGGCAAACTCAAATATACCTCTTTTTTTGAACCTTCACAACTCTTGCTGCTGCCTCTTAGTCACTTGCCTTGTTTACCAGGAGCCTCTGTCTTGCTTAGCTTGTCTAATTCACTTCCCATACTTTTGCTTCTGCTCACTACACAACTGGGCACAACACCTCCACACATATTACAGGTGTTCCTTGAATATGCATTGAATTGCTGAGCCTCCAGGAATATCATATCATTGTCACGTGTGTATGTGTGTGTGCCTGTGCATGCATGTGCACATGGTGTTGGGAATCTAGCCCAGGCTTTCACCTAAGCTACACCTCCAGCACTTTTTAAATTTTTGATTTTGAGACAGGGTCTCACAAAATCAGTCAGTAAGTTGTCCAGGCTGGGCTAGAAGTTGTAATCATCCTGCTTCAGCCTCCTAGAATGCTGGAATTACAGGCCTGCACTGCTGGGCCCAGTGTGCCATTGTCATTACACTACCGTTACCTGTAATGGCCTAGATCCCCAAAAGAGCACACTCATCCTTAGATAACTTTCTTTCTTCACATTCCTTTGCTCATTAATTCAACGAATATTGACTGGGCATAGTCCCTGGGCTAAGCCAAAAGAATCTTTGGACATAATTGGATTTATATTAAATCCTACCATCTCTTTAAGCAAAATTGTTTTACCAAAGAAACAGGTATCACATGCCACAATACTTCAATTTCAGCCCCGTGAAGACTGAAAGAGATGTCCCTCAGAGCAGTCCCAAGGCTGCCCATAAAGACCTGAAAAAGCACCCGCAGAGGACTACATTTTTCCCTTCTCTTTACTCAATGTCCTTGGTGGGCCAGACTTGGGGCTGCCTCTCAAAGGCCACTGTTTCTGGTTGCCTGCACAGATGGGGGAGCTTCCTTCCCAACCCTTCCTGATTCAGCTTTTCCTCCATTCCCACAGAGTCGGGGTGTCTCCCCTGGGCTTCCTCCTCTCCTGGGCTGGCCTTTCTTGGAGACTCATCTTTCCCACTGATAAAAGGAGAGCAAGAAGAGGCCTGGCCCATCCCGGTGAACCAGTCAGGGCTCTTCAGAGACACAACCCAACCCACAGGACAAGCGTAAGCACAGACATTTTAGAGGGGATTTGTTGTGGGGCTTAGTGGGAACATGGAGGCAGAGAAGCCTTCTGATCTACCATATTCAAGCTAGAAAGACTGATGAAAAAATTCAGTGTCAGTCCCAAGGAACAAAAACCTAGAGTTCCAACATCTGAGGACATGATGATACAGATGCCCCAGCTCCAAAAGAATAGAAGATAGGAAAAAAGTAAATCGATAAAAGAGAAAAATAGAAAAAAAGGTAAATTAATTGCCCTTCTTCTGATTTTGATGTATCTGGGCTGTCAGTTCGTGGAAGGGTGCCATCCACTTTGATGCGGGCAGCCTTCTTCCTCAGGTTTCTGACTCCAGAGACGCTCACTTCCAGAAGCATTCTCATACACACAGCCAGAAGTCATGGTCTATTGGCTATGTGGCACCCTTAACCATTAGAAGTTACCCACTGCACTGGAGGTTAGTGCAAAACATCCAGCTTAAGGTGGGACCAAGTACTCAGATGTATAAAGGTAGGTTATTTAGCCCCTCTGTGCCTCAATTTCCTTAAGCAAAATGAGGATAGGAAGAGCTCCTATTTCAGAGGCCACAGGGAACACTTAAAGGGCCAACAAACACACAGAATGCAAGTGTGCCAGGGCGCAGTAAGTTGTCTTAAATACTGGTTCTCCTTTTTCTTTATTTTCTCCTCCTCCTCCTTCTTCTTCTGTGTTTGGAGACAGGGTCTTGCTAACCTCAAACTTGCAGCAACCCCCCAGCGTCCTGAGTGCTGGGAGTACAGATGTGTGCCACTATATCTGGGGGCTACATGCTAAGCTTTCTTATTGATGTTAAGTTATCCTAGCCTTGTGTCTGTTAAATATATATTATAGGAGGCTACTGTTCTGAACAGGGATGTAGCTCAGTGTAGCTCCTGGGCCCAGCAGACCAGGATAAAAGTCAAGATTAAGTCATTCACACTGAAGTTCCAGGTCACAAAACTGAAACAAAACCGTTTAATTTGACTTTCTGAGGAATCAGGATTAGAAGAAAAACAACTAAATTTCCCAAAAGGACCATTTCAATTGCCATGAAAATAAAATTCCCTCTTAATTTAACCCTTACTAAAAAATCAGCAAAGCAAAGGTGACCTGAAGTAACCTGCTGTTGACCAGTTACTTTTCTACTCTTCTGTCTCCCGGTCCCCACTATACAAGAAAAGCAACTTTGAAATAACCAGTTTTCTTTCTATTCTTTGTTTCTCCTTCACTCATTATTTCCTTGTCTTAAAACCCAACTGTTCATGCCCACTGATTGGAGTACTTACTTTATTACGTGGGATGAGTTTTGCCTCATTCTAGAATCCCAGATCAAAGCAATTTATCCAGGTGAGGTGGTGCATGCCTGCTGAGGATGAGGGATACTATCAAGTTCAAGGCCAACTCTCTGAGCCACCTTGGACTATGTAGTGAGTCCCTCTCTCAAAACATTTAAAAACGTAAATAAATAAATAAATACATTAAGTTAAAGCCAATTAAGGTCTTTACACTGAGGCATGATTGAAAAAAATACAATGAATGTTTAAATCTTTAAATTTTTATTATGTTGATAGTAACAGATATTTCTACATTAATTCTCCTCAAAATGACCCGTTCTTTCCTTGAGCGCACTTGTCCCATTACTCTCGCCACGTCCTGAAGCAGTTCTGGAAGATCACTTTTGCGAGAGTCTGGAGTTGCACGGTTGAGGTACATCGTCCTGAATTGATTCTTAATGTTTACCTTTCACGGTCATTTTGACCTTAGAGAAGACCCAGGTGCAGATTCAGTGAATGAAGTGGATGAGGACACACCATAATGTTGTTAAGACCCTGCTTCTCCTTTTCACTCGGTGGCAGCTGCGTTTACCATGTTTTTATCACCATTGATAGACACTCGTGCAAGAGGACTTCCAGAATTGCTTCAGAACGTGACAAGAACAATAAGGTAAGGATGTCCCAAGCGAAGGGGAGTCTTTTGGGAATCTGTCTTCTACTGTAATAAATTTTTAAATTTAAACATTTGTTATACAGTTTGATCACCCCTGTAGATTCTCGCAATCATGTCTTTTGATAGGTCAGTTGAGCTGCAATCGACATAATGGTTGTTGCCTATAAAGCATTCTGGGAATTCTCTTGTTTGATCTCTTCCACACAGCCTTCATTCTCTGTTGTAACCGAGTCTCCCTTCTTTTTCCAGCCTGTTGATTCATTAGCATATATTATTGTGCCCCACTATGTGCCAAGCACTATGATAGGATCTGGGAGTAAATCACTGAACAAAATAGGCAAAAATCTATGTTCTGGTGGAAATATCCAGTGGTAGTAAATTTAACATTTTTTTAAGTAGGACCTGTTTTTTCAAAAATGGCCAAAAGTCAGAGAAGATGCAATAATTCCATAATAGCAATATTTACCTAGAATAAAAGTTGCAGTTATTAAGAGTTATTTTCTTATTACCCTATTAACCTAATCTTTCTTAGACAATAATTTTCACAGGACTTCTTGAAAATTACACATTTTAAAAATTACATAGGTACATAATCACACAACTGAAAACTTGGAAGATACAGTAAAATAAATTGATTGTCTGTAATTCCACTTACTTATTATAACTGAAGTTAAAATTTGAGTGTTTTCTTCCTGCCTTTTCTTTCTGTCTGGTTTATTTTCTAAAGTTGAAAGCATTTATGTATACTTATGAATCTTTTGCTCTTTATTTTTACAGGACCAGGCATTAAACCCAGGGCCCTCACACTGAGATATCTCTCCAGCCCTTTTCCTATTTTTCATTTTTGATTTTGAGACAGAGCCCCAGTAAGTCACTAAGTTGCCCAAGCTATGTTCAAATTGTTGATCCTCCTGCCTCTGCCTTTCAGCATTCAGGAATTACAGGATGAGCCTCTAGACTCGGCATCTCACTTCACGATTAGCGTTGTCCCACAGTCACTATAAACAATACTTTAGTGACTATATAATACTTTTTGAGATGTTTTGAGTCTACTCCATTGCCCAAGCTAGCCTTATATCTAGATTCTCCTGCCTTAGTCTCCCACATGGTGAGACTAAAGGCATGGGCCACCAGGCGAGGCTAATGCCAGTTGCTACTTAGTCATTTCTTATTATTAGCCTTTTGGGTTATGAGCAATTTTTTCACTGTTAATTATTGAAATGACTGAGTCACAAAACGATTCCAGAAGGGAAGTTCCATTTCTGTGTGAAGTAACAAAACCATCACAAAGTGAGTTTGCTGACTCCCAGGGAACTCTAGAAGGAGGGTTCTGATCTGAATATAACAGGTTCATCATGTGGCCTCAAGGAACCAGCAGTCTTAACAAGCTGTCTCATAAGATACTTAAGATATACTTTATAGCTTACTAGGAGGTCCCCCAAAGAATTATTGACATTTCATATTTATTTCTGCCCAGATCCTTCATTACCAGTATTATTGCACTGGAAACCCAATCTAGGGCCTTTGTATTGAGCTGTACCCCAGCGCAATTTTTAGTTTTGATTTTAAAACGAAGTATCGCTAAGTTGTAAGTTGCCCAGGTTGAGCTCAAACTTGCCATCCTCCTACCTCAGCCTCCCAGAGTGCTGGAATCACAGGCCTGCACCACCAGGCCCATCTCCTAAATCTCTCTTAAAGTCGTCTGCAACCATTGGAGGAGAAGAAGGCAGAAGGTGGAAACATCCTGCAGTTTGCCCGTGTTATTCCTGCCCAGGCCTCGGCTGACCCAAGTCTTCTCTGTGGTTTCCCCCAGAAGGACCTCTGACTCTTCTTGTAGAGGTTGTTGGGAACACTCTCCCAGGTCAGGGACATCTGCTGGACATGATCAAGACCAAGACAGTCGAGGAAGCCCCTGAGGAAGGAAGCTTTGCTGGGCAAGGAGCTGCCTCTAGTTCCTCTGAAAGCCACAGCCGTCCATTGTTTGATGACAAAAGACTTAAACTGAAAGCTGCTACTGATTCCTGGGTCATTCTCTTGGCTCACTGCAGAGCTGGAGGGAGGACGAGACACAGAAGTGCCTGTGTCCACAGGAATGGCTGCTAGCAGCTGACAGAGCAGCTGAGGGGATGCCGCCAAGAGCTGGGACTTCCATCTAGACAGGGCCTGTCCCCCAGGAGAACAAGGGACAGGCACAGACCATGGGCCATTAGCTCTCTGCGGCTCCTGACTGCCTGGCAATGACATGGGCTGGGAGTTCCACACTTGTGGGGTAGAACCCTCCGGAAACTGTGATGAATGGTAGTGAAAACTCTCCAACAGCCACCTGCACACACTCCTAGGCTGGATGAGAAAGCCATCTTCTTTTATCTTTCCTCCGAGAAGGCTTAGGTAAAGGAGAAGCAGTTTTCAAAGTTTAAGCCAGGCCTGGTAGTACAGGCCTTTAATCTCTGTACTCTGGGAGGCTGAGCCAGGAGGATTGCAAGTTCAAACCTAGCCTGGGCCACTTCGAGACTTAGAAAGACCCTGTCTCAGAGTCAAAAGTAAAAATAGGTTAGGGCTGTAGGTCAGTGTAAAGGTCTTGGGCTCAATCCCCCCCCACACACAAGTTAATTAGTTCATTAAATAGAACATGTGAACAATGTCACTGTATCATTGTCTTTGGCAGATAATTGACATTGATATGCAGAAGACTGAATGAAGAGAATGAGCATTCAGGGAAAGAAACAGGTGTCAGAAAAAAATAATTTCTGTCTGCTGCCCTTAATAGATTTTGCAACTCGTCAGAAGCCTTCACACGACAAATGATACAATCCCTGAAGCGGACCACTAAGCCAAATGCTCAAACCTGGACGCTGCTGCCCCATTAGGGCTCTCCAGGATTGAAACTAGAGGTAACCTCTTGCTTAATGAGCTCAGCTTCCCGCTATTTAGTTTTATTCAGGGTTGAGGGAAGAGGCAGTGCAGACCTCAAAAAGCACTTCCTAAGCTGGGTTTGGCAGTGCAGGCCTGTAATTGCAGAACTCGGGGAGGCTGAGGCAAGAGGATTTCAAGTTCAGCCCAGCCTGAGAAACTTAACAACTTAGCAAGACCCTGTCTCAAAACCAAAACCAAAACCAAAAAATGGGGTGAAGACATAGCACAGTCTAAAGTCTCTGGGTTCCGTCCCTAGTGCCAAAAAAAAAAAAAAAAAAAAAAAAATCTAAAAAGAAATAAGGGAATGCAGGTGGACTTGAACGTGAACGCACAAACCTTGCCTATGCCTTCATGGATGGAATTCAAGGGACAATGTATCTTAACACTTTTAAGGAAATCTGGCTAAAGAAACCTCCAGGGCCAGGGCCTTGTGAAAAGACAATCTGACCCATTGGCTGAGCATCTTTTCAGGGGAAGCTGGCGCACTAAAGCCAGCATTCCTGCAGCCACAGCCATGGCACGTGGGCAGGTGTCAGAGCTGGGCATCCAGAATGGAGTAAATTGCCAAAGTATGAAGGGCACTTAGGATAGGAGAGTCGCAGAAGACGGGCTGCTTAACAGCCAATATGTAGAAGGCATGATCCGGTGAATTTATATCCCTCATAATAAAATGATGACATGTCCTTGCCAGTTATTACAGCAAAGGGCCACTGCCCCCAAACTCTTACAGGGTTGGTCCTGTTCCTTCTTCCCACCCCACCTGCCTAGCGCTGAAAGCCAAGTGACTGTTAGCCAGTGGGGCACCAGCCAGTTCACAGCTGAGCCCTGCTCTGCGGGTCCTCCAGCCAGAAAACAGGGAGTCAACAGCATAGGGATGAGCAGAGCCCGAGGCATCCTCAAGGGGGAGCTCATGGGAAATGTGGCCCCCACCAGGTGCCACTCACTTGTTCCATTGTCCACCCTGCCTCCACACATGTGCTTAATGGCAGGACTTAATACTCCATTTAAGACTTGCTTTTGGACCTTCAAGTTGGGGAAGTGAGAGGAGCTTTACTGTATGTTTTTCTGTAAAGAAAAGTGCAGGGCAGAGAACATTCAAATAGCATTCATCTAAATGGTAGACGGAAGATCGGCACAGATGAAGCCCAGGTGCCGAAGTCCTGCAAACCCACTGAGCAGAACTCCATCTCCCAATGGAATATTTCACTTCCTCTGTTAGGGTATTTCCGTATTTCCAACCAATATTAAGCTTCTCTCTCACCTCTGTCTCTGTCTCTGCCTCTCCCTCTTTCTCGGTACTGGGCCTTCACACTGAGCTAAATCCCCAGCCCACTACTTTTTAATTGTTTGTTTTGAGACAAGATCTTGCTAAATCGCTCAGGCTGGACTCAAACTTGCAGTCCTCCTGCCTTAGCCTCTCAGGCTACCACACCCGACTTGTTTTTCCAGTATATAGAGTCATTCTCTATTGTCTTCCATTTGTCAGAAACTTATTTTTTTAATCCTGAATTCAAACCAAATCATCATTCTCAATATGCCAATATCTGTTATTCCATTAAGTCGTGACGTGCTGAGAGTAATCGTTATCTACAGATACTCTGAAAAAATAGTTCCCCAAAATCAGTTTATTGTATATGCCTAAAATCAATGCTAGCTGGCTGGTGACCAATCCACACGCTCATGTTAAAACGCAATGCTCTGAGCAGAAAGTCTTTCCTTTCTCGATAACTAGCTCGCTGCAAGATGGAAGAATGAGATGCTATTATCTCAAAGGCATTGCTGAGAATAGATTTAATTTTACCTAATTTAAGTGTCTTGTGATAGTCTCTGTGATACAAGCAGTTTCTTCGTTTCTATCTCCATGCCTCGTGACTCCAGGGAGAACAGCCTATCGCATGTGAGTGAAGGGCCTGGGTCATCTGTTTGTCTCTTGGTAGTATCACATATTTCTCAGCCTCAAGACAGACTTGTTAAGAGTCACAGCCATACTCCAGGTAGAGGAATAACCCCTCAGGGTCACCTTGAGTTTGGCTGAGACGGCCAGGCCTTCATACTACGAAGCAGTGTGCATATGGGCTACTCTGGGAGTGGGCCTGACTTTGGGTGAGACTAGGCAATTCTTCCGGAGGGTGAAAGCGTCAGGCCATCTGCTGATGGTGCTGCTGGCAGAAGGAGCACAAATCGTCCACCGAAGTGAGCTCTGGATGGTACAGCTCAGGGTCCCCCTCCAGTTAGGGAATACAGAAGGTACAGGAGACGTTGTGACATGCTGAGATGGGAATGGGATGGAACTAAACACAGAGCCATAAGGGACATCCGGGGGACCTGCTGTGCAGGGCTCCCGGGTAAGGAAAGCCTCCCGGGACTTGTGTATAACCAGGCTGTGAAGGACACTGGACAGTGAGCTGCAGAAAGAAGCACACATGCCGAAAGAAACACACATGCGAAGGAGTGTAAGTAGTTCAGAGTGGGAAGAAAGACACGGCTGAAGCGGAAATGCAGGCTGGAGGTTGCCTGCCGTGTTCACCATTAAGATTATCTGTAGGAGGAGTCAAAGCAAGGCAGTGGCTCGAACAGAGGCTCGCTCGGAAAAACTGTAATAGCTTCAGCACGAGGAGTAAATTGCAATTTTGAGTGTGGTAATAACTCAGGCCAGAGGTGATGGTGGCCTGTGGGGATAGAAAGATGAGGGAAGCTTAAAGAATTAATCGGGTGCTAAAATCAAGAAAATTGGACACAGAACGAGTAGATAAGGAAGGCATCAGGATGTTGAGAGATGCCTGGATGGATGGTCATGGCGTTCGTCAGGGGGAGGACAGTTACCAGGGAAAAGGCGGGAAGGAGAGTGACTTGGGGATGCAGGGCGTTGGAACACCTGTTGATGGCTCACCAAGCAGCTGTCATGTGTGTCCAGAAGCTCAGACGTGTTTCTTGTACTAAAGATGCAGGCTGAGGTCACAGTAGGGAGGCTCACCCCTGTAATCCCAGCCCTCTGGGAGGCTGAGACAGGAGGCTCATAAATTTGAACCTAGATTTTGGTACCTTAATGACATAAGAAGAGTCTTTGACTCTTTCCTAAAATATATTAAAATATAAAAGGGATGGATATGCAAATCTATCCTCAGTACCGTGGAAAGGAAGAAAGGAAGAGAAAGGGAGAAAGAAAGAAAGAAAGAAAGAAAGAAAGAAAGAAAGAAAGAAAGAAGAGGGAGGGAGAGAGAGGTAGGGAGGGAAGAAGGAAGGAAAGAAGAAAGGAAGGAAGGAAGGAAGGAAGGAAGGAAGGAAGGAAGGAAGGAAGGAAAGAAAAAAGGAAATCACAAGTTTTTGGGAACAAAAGTTCCAGGCATGGACAGAATATCCTGTAGATTTATGTGAACAGAGACAGAATATAGAATCAGTAGAACTACAAGATGCATTGATGTTTAAGTAATGGTTGTAGGAAAAGAAGAAAGATTTGAGACTGTTAGGAGGAAAACCAAGAAGGTTTAGTATAGCACAAGCCAAGAGAAGAGAGCAATAATTAAGAAAGGTCGGTAAACCATACAGGGGTTGTGGGGCTCAACAAATGTTTCCTGTTTACCCTAATTGCATTCTGGAGTGAGAGATAATAAGAAAGTAGGAACTTGGACAACTGCCTACCACCTTGGTTACTGATAAGGCTGATAATGGAGGCTGTGGCTTAGTTGTGTGGCAGTAATGACCTCTCTACTACTGAACCCAAGCTCTCCACTTCCCTGGGCACAGACATCTTCATATTGGACATAGAGGAAGAGCAGGGCAGAATGCCAGCTTTCCACAGTAGCTGCTTCCAGGAGAAAAAAAATGCAGCCTGGCATGGTGGTGCATTCTTGTAATCCCAGCAATTTGGGAAGCTGAGGATTACAAGTTTGAGCCCAGCCTAGGAAACTTAATAAGTTTAACTAGGCAAATCTACCCACGTTGGTGGGATCCATCAGGATTGGGATTAAATATCCCCCAAGGTCCTATTCACTGTCTCATCACTGGACACAATTCCTGACACTTACAACTTATTTTAGCTCACAGTTTCTGAGGTCTCAGTCCATGCATGCTCAGCCAGTGGTGGTAGAACCAGCAGTGGTGTGAGGGCATGGCAGAGGGCCTGGGCAGGGGGAAGCTGTTCAATCTATGGCAACCAGGAAGCAAACAGAGGAGGGAGGAGCCAAAGAAGGAGATACACCTCCCTAGGTGGTGCCCCCAGTGACACACCTCCCCATCCAGGTCCTGCCTTCTAACACTGCAGGAAGTCATCATGGGCGAGTCCACTGATGAGCATACTGATCCCAGGATCCAGTCACCTTCCAAACACATGAAACTTCTGGGAGGACAGTTTAGATTGAAACTATAACACCCACCTCTCCTATTGTCACACATACAACAAGGCTTGGGAAGTGCTGGTAAGAGGGACCTCCGTGGAGGGATGGGGCAAGGGAAAGTATGACTGCGTCTGACCAGTAACAAAATAGAAGGTACAAAATGGAGACAACCAGCCTATTTAAATCTTTCAAGGAATCTTGTTGTGAGGACAGTAGGGTGGAGTTAGTGTCTATGAAGATGAATTTAATTTCATTATCAAGTACGCGGACAGTCTATGTCTTATGGAGCTGAGGTAAGATCCTGATGAACTTCCTGGGGAATGATTAAAAAATATAGAGCCATGAAACATGTGGGTTTTGGGGGGCGGGGGGGTGGGATTTGGTGTCCAGAAACAAATAACAAATATACCCAAGTCAAAGCAGGAAAAGTTGCTGAAGAGTTAGAAAAGAGCCTTGATGTCTAAGAAGCATGTATTCTCGAGGTCATTCATTTCTCCAGACTCACAAAGTGGAGAAAGAGCACAGTGAGACCTTCAGATAAACTTAAACCAAACAAACAAGCAAGCAAGTAAACCAAGAAACAAAACAAAACAAAAAACACTCTAGTGGAGAAGGACCATGCACCATTTGAAGCGCTACACTAACAGACCCCCAGGTTTCAGTGATTTAACAAAAGTAAAAGTGCTCAAGACAGGTGTCATACTCTGTTGCAGACTGGGTAGCTCTGTTCCATCCTGTAGCTTCACCCAAGGCCATGCGGCCTTCAATGCTGGTGCCGATGAGGAAAGAATAGAAAAGTTCACAGGCAGAGAGGTTTATGGATCCTAATGACAAACAATGGTCCCATCCCTCCAGCTGACTACCCAATGTTCTGGAAATTGCAATTTTTGGGCCTTTGAAGAGGAGAAATATGGACACGGATGAGCACCAGCAAAAGCCATCTGCTATAGTTTGGGTCTGAAATGTCCCCCAAATGTTTAAATGTTGAAGGTTCAGTTCCCATCCTATGGTTGAGAGGTGGTGGAAACTTTAAGAGGCGGGACCTAGTTGAAAGGAGTCAGGTCATTGAAGGTATGTCCTTGAAGAGGACACTGGAACCGTGTCCTGTCTCTGTGTTTCCTAGTGGTTATGACATGGGTAGCCCTTTTCTGCTACGTGCTCTTGTCACAATGGCCATGATGACCATACAACCACAGGCCTAAACCACCAAGGTCAAGAAACCTTACACTGAAAACTCTAAAACATTATTTATCTTGTTGCAATAATATAAAGAGACTAATACACCATCATAGAATGAAATTTTCACATAAATACGATGATTCTTCACTGGCCCCGAAAAACTTTCATTTTTTCCTCGTGTATGTCTCTTCCTTCCTCCCTCCCTCCATTCCTTCCTTCCTTCCTTCCTTCCTTCCCTTCCCTTCCCTTCCCTTCCCTTCCCTTCCCTTCCTTCCTTCCTTTGTTCCTTCCTTCCTCCCTCCCTTCCTTCCTTCCTTTCTTACTTTTGGTACTAGGCATTCAGCTCACAACCTTCCCACTGAGCTACATTCCTAGCCCTTTTAAATTTTTGTTTAAATTCCAAAACAGATTCTCTCCAAGTTGCTAAGTTTTCCAGGTTACGTTTGAACTTGTGATTCTCCTGCCTCAGCCTCCCAGAGTAGTGTCTGGAGCAAGTGGATGACAGGCATGCACCATCACAGGCAGATAACTTTTTCTCCTTTTTCCATAGGTGCAAATAGTTAAAGGAATAGATATGACTTCAATGGGAGCACGACCCACGACATGAAATAGTAGCACAGTGCCTACTACTCTGAGTATGTATTGATCAATTGAGCCAATACCTGGTAAGTGTTGACATTTAACATAGATTAAAAAAAAAAAAAATCAAAAGCCCAGAATCTGAAACACAATGCTTTTATTTCCTTCCTCAAGTTTCCCCACACGCTATATTTTTGACTGCTGGTTTGCAGGCCATAACCAAGAACCAGGAAGAGAGTTGCTTAGAAAAGCAGAGTGGTTCTGTCAGGTTGAAACTAGCTACTGAAAGGCCTTGGTTTGGTAGATTTGACTCTTTCTTTCCTTCTTTCTTTCTTTCTTTCTTTCTTTCTTTCTTTCTTTTTTCCAGAGATGAACATCAGGAAATAAATGTGGTTTTCTAGTATATTCCAGGCCACTGGTGTGGTTCCTTGGCTCTAGAAATGGCCTCAAAGTGCCCTGAAACCTCCTCTGGGCCTGTTAATGTGAGAAACCTCTCTGAAACATTCCGTTGCAAAACTGGAGGAAAGTAATTTTTGCAAGTTTCATTTGTTTCGTGAAAGGCAACGGCTAATGTTGGAAAGAAAAGGTGAAAACCAGGTCTTGCAACTTGTGATTTTTCACAGATACTCATGAACATTCACTAAATCTGCAAAATATGGGGCCAGATAGCGTGGAGGACATGAGAAGTAAGAACATGAGTTGCAGCTCTCAAGGAGCTTTTGGGAAAGAGTGTCACTTAAATATACTAGGTATAAAGGAAAGGGATTCTGAACAGTGGTGAGGAAAGACAGCATGGACTTGGGGAAGGGCTGCTCACCTTGCACCATCAGGAGCAAAAGCCCCGTGGTGAGCTCAGATTTTTGGTGCAAGACTGTGGGCTGGTCACCTGCCCTGCAGGTATGAGTGCCTGAGTTGCTGGTTTATCTGGGTCATGGCATTCCAGGGATATTTGTTCCACTTGCTCCGGATGCTACAGCCTAAGAACTGTGAGGTCCCCGAGATACCCACAGACACTCTGCTTGGTACAATCCAGAGCGTGGCTTTAAAATAAAGACCCCAGAACTGGGCATGGTGGTGCGTGCCTATAATTCCAACGCTTGGGAAGCTGAGGCAGCTGAATCACAGATTTGAGTCCAGCTTGGGTGACAGAAACTTGGTGAGACCCCATCTCTAAATATATATATTTTTAAAAAAGGAAAAAGAAAAAAAGATGAAGAAAAAAAGGAACTGGAAATATAGCTTAGCACAAAGGCCCTCAATTCAGTCCCCAGAATCACACACACACACACACACACACACACACACACACACACACACACACAAACTGAGCATGGTGGCACATGCCTGTAATCCCACCACTCAGGAAGCTGAGGCAAGAGGATTGTCATGCGTTTGAGGCCAGCTTGAACTACTAGATTCTCGACAAAGAAAAAATAAATCCTGATATATGTACATATGTATATACCTGTATATACATATGTATATATAGATATATGTGTATAAAATAAAATAATAACATCTCCAGGCTGTAGATACAGTTTGGTGGTAGAGCACTTGCCTAGCTATGTGCAAGACACTGAGTTCAATCTCCAATACATCAAAACATAAATCAATTAAAATAAAGGTCTCAGGAGACTCTGAGTTAGGAATAAGGTGGACCTTTAATGCCACACTAAGGTATCTGAAGGTTAATCTGAAGGTCAAGAATTGAATGAAAGTTTTTGGAAAAAGGGTGGCACAATCCAGCTAGGCCTCTGGGAGGCCCATTGGACCTGCTGTTGATGGAGGAACCGTCAGGGCAGATGTGAAGTATGGGTAAGATTCAGAGGAACAGCCCTCCCCTGAGGGGCAGGAGAGGTCAGTCTACCCCCACGGGATTATCTCCCACAGTTCCCTAGCCCCGGGCACCTACAGAGACAAATGACATCACACAATCATGAATAATCGGCTTTCACTGGGTGGTTAACTCCTTGCTACAAAGTAGCATCTCAAGCTGTGTAGAGCAGCCAGCCCTCTGCCCTGAAGCATTTGGAAGAGTTCCAGGGAACTGACAGGTGTGTGCCCCTCCCATGGTTCAGCAGGCCTGTCTCCAGGGTACCCACCCAGTGCTGTGTTCCCTTCCAAAGCTCCACCCCTGAACAGGAGACCAGTGCCTGCTGTGGGCTATAGGAAACTGCAGGACAGAAAAAAGACTTTTTTTTTTTTTTTTTTTTTTTTTTTTCCCAGTAGTAGGAATGGAACCCAGGGCTTTCCCACTGAACTGCACTCCCAATTCTTTTTACTTTTTATTTTGAGACAAAGTTTCCCAAAGTTACCCAGATTGGGTTTAAACTTGCAATCCTCTCAACTCAGCCTCTCAGAGTGCTAGGATTATGGGACTGCACCACCAGGCCTGGCTAGCTTTCTGTTTAATATTTGTAAAGTCTAGGTGTTGAAATAGGTCATGCCTTTTAGCTGTAAAACTCTTAATTCTAAGACAAATCGGAAGTATACCATGAGAGTCCCAATAGAAGAGGACAATCTCCTGGAGAGCCAAGCGTCAGAGAAGAGGAAAGGTAACCAAGTAAGTGAGTAATAATTGAAATTTCACTATGAGCTAGGTCAACCAGATTCAACTTTTTGCCTGTATTATCTAATTAAACCTTAGAACAATTGAATGATGTCTGACATGCTGTTACCCTTGTTCTGTAACGAGGACGCTGAGACATAAGCTCTTTATATTTATACAGATATAGTTGCTAGGCGGGGACTTGAACCTGATTCCAAGACCACCCTCTTGGTTACTATGCAACAGAGACTCCCATGATTTTGATAAAAATGGAAAGAACTAGGTCCTTGAAATACAAGGTAGATTTGTGACATAAAGGAAGATCTGAAAGGAGAGGAACTCTGCTGGCCTCTGTCTTTTCTTTGTCCATAAGTGAGCCCAAGGGATGTGTCTATCCATCTGCTCTTATGTCATCTAACTGTCGGCCCATCTATCCACCCACCCACCCATCCATCCTCCATCCATCTGCCATCATCCAGTCCTAGCATTTAAAAAAAAAAAAACTCAAAAAATAAGCAGGTAAGGATAAACAGAGAAGTAAAAAAAAAAATTAAATAAAGATAAATGAATAAAAGCCACATAACAAAGAATTGATTATTGTAAAACATGTGCAAATAAGACCATATCTTAATTCTGGCATCTTGACTTCCAAAGTATAAAAAGAAACACTGTGAGTTACGTAGTTTGCATCAGTTCATGAAAGGAAGCCAGCCATCTGTCAACAGAGACAAACTTTCCTACTACCAAATCTAAAATAGCAAACACATCGGTTTTTATTTATTAAAGGGAAATTAAGTAACATAAGGCCAGTATCTTCAAATGCAGATGAATCCCCGCAAGCCAGTATGCATAATATTAAACCTTCATTATTTCCACAGGATTCCAGGATAGTAGTACCTGGGCACGTGCTGCCCTGGGTAGTGCCCCGAGTTCCAGATTGAGCAAATCTAGCAGCATATGACCTCTGCTCCCCCGCAGTTCAGTATGGTCTCATCTGCACATTAGCACTGGCTTCTCCATTTTGCATAGAAAACAAGAAAGAGAAGGGGCACCAATTAGATAATGTTAGAGAGACTGGAAGAGACAATGAGATCCCAAGAAGATGTTATCAACGGGGGATGGGATGGAGGGAAATGAGTGACTAAAGAGGAATCTTTGTTTGCACTTCCGTGTTTATGAAGAGCTGAGCAGGGAAGAGCCTCACTGAAGGAACGCACCGGAGCTCCCCCTGCCAGTGAGAGGCATCTACCAGAGTCTTTTCTCAGGCATCTTTGCATCTTGGTTTTTTTTTTTTTTTTTCCCAGTCCTGAGAACTGAGCAAAGGACTTTTTTTGTTTTGTTTTTGTTTCCGTTTTTTGAGACAGGATCTTGGTAAGTCACTAAGTTGCCTAGGCTGGGTTTGAACTTGTGATTCTTTTGCCTTAGCCTCCTGAAGTGCTGAGATTACAGGCCTATGTCATCGGGCAGGCAAGAATCTTTGCACCTTGAAACAAGACAGAAGAGCAGGAATGGTGACATCTCCTTGCATGTGGTTAGAGGTCAGCTGCTGGCTATTGTGTGAAAGACACTGCAGCCTGAGAGAGGAACATCTCTCACAGCCAAGGGACAGATGTGTCTTCCAGGCACCTTAGATCTGTTTACAAAGTCCTGGCCACCAGCAAGTGTTTGGTGCTCTTCCTGAAGGCCTGAAAATTGGTTTGACGTTATAGCTTCTGATTACGGCACCCTGTTTTTCCTCCTGGTATTTCTGGGCTCAAAACCACTCTTCCATCTTTGGAGGACCATGCGATGCCTCCTTTTTGATTCTGGAAGAGTGGCATGTGGGCATTCATTTCTAACCCTGCATCTGCCAGTCATTTTTTTCGGTGTGCATTGCTATTCTCGTTGGCCTAATTAGGCCTTTGTAAACAAGTTTGTGGTCCACAACTTTGAGTCATTACACACATAGAGAATAGCGTTATTTATTTGGTATATCATTGGGCTTATCAAGGCTGGAGGCAAGTGTTACTGACCCCACCCAGGCCCCATGAGGCTACACTAGTAGATTTAAAGATCCAATATGTTGACATACTTTCTAATACCATTTGGTCTTTGTGGTACTGGAAATTAAACCCAGGGCCTTTGCCCTGAGATACATCTCTACCCTTACATTTTTTTTTTTTTTCGAGACAAGGTGTCACCAAGTTGCTAAATTGCCCCAGGCTCAGCTCGATCTTTTGATCCTCCTGCTTCAGCTTCTCGGAGTATTAGAATTACAGGCGCATACCACCACTTTAGGCCTCGGTTTTTTTGTTCTAATCTCTTTTCCAAATTTACAGACCAGCATTCCCTGATTCCTTCCTAATTCCTTGTCAGTGCAGTGAGAAGGAAAGTTTAAATAATCAAGCAAATTCAGAAGATGTCCTATTACCTTCCTAGGTTGGAAAACACACATGTACTGAAAGGGGAATATATTTGTTTAGCCCTCAGTTGCTCAAACTTATGTCAACTGAAAGCTCTGGAGCAGTGACTCTGACTACCTTCCCATGGGGGTTGTTCTGCAAAGCCGGATTTGAGAAACACAACTGAGACCTTGCAGTACATGCGACCAGTGAGACTTATCTCAGACAGAGCTGGCATGTTTAAATTTTTTCTATAGAAAAAAACCTAACTAAATGTGATCATGAAACTGGGCAGTCTGACCCTCCTAGCCCTGTTGAACACTAGGTAAGTACAGGGGCAGTAACAGTGCTCCTCATTCATAGGACTTTCCACTTAGCTCTGTGTTTGGAACCACACCAGGGGTTGCTAGTAGTGGTAACTAGGAAGAGGAGCGGGAGGAGTCAGTGACTGTGCTTACCTCCTTTTTACAGATGAGGAAGCTGAGGCACAGAGAACTTAAAGCTGTCTTTCCCAAGGTCACACACACAGTGGCCATTCTCGCTCTGCTCTGCTGTCTCCTCCAACAGAACCCAAGTCCTTCCCCCACGGTGCATAAGGAGGCATGTGACTAGGAATATTATTTGTACTATGAAATAACTTGACTCAAAAACGCCTTGGGTTTTTTAACACACAAAATTCATCCGTATTAAAACATATTCTTGGTTACTCTATTTGTATGTCCTTTGTTCCCTGAAGATTTAATTTAAAATGGCATATTTTAGAACACTCAAGTTTAAAAAAAACTGCTTTTAACAACAGCTTTTAAAATTTCACTGAAGGTTTTGGTAAGGAATAATAGTACATATGTTGAAAGCATAGAGGACCTTTGACTTCTTTTCTATAAAATATAAAATACTCAATATCTATACCTAAATGAGACATGAAAGATTGGTATCAACAGTGGATGTTTTGTGTTTTATATTTCTTATAACGTTCAAAATAAAAATATAAAATATAAGATTTGCCAACATCCTCTTACAATAGTCTTAAATTACTTAGTTTTGTTTATTCATTCTCATACTTTTTTCAGGTCACTAGAAGAAATCACTTGTAGTATACTAAAAATTTCCCCCAAAAAAGAATAAGGACAACATCCACTTTAGGGGTTCACGAGGTAGAATGCCATGCTGACAGGTAGATCTGATGCCTTCTGCATGAAATTCTGCTTAAATGTTTATGATTAGAAATCCAGTTGCCCTTTATTCTATGTGGAGAGTTTTATGTCCATAGTTTATTTAAAAGATCACGTTGTACTTAATTTTTACATTGTAAGTCTTGGCCTCTGGTCTAAAGCAAATGAAAGCCTGACCCAAGAATTTTTCCTTCATTCCTCCATTGCAGAAGGGTTTTTTTCCATTCTCTGAATTCCTTCAGTCTTTCTCAGGCCTTCCACCTATTTGAGCATATTTTGTAATCATAACTGTTTTGTCAAGTGACCAGGCCTTATTTCTGCAACCGGGGCTGCTCACTTAGAGCTTCTTGCGCAGTGTCATGCTCAGGGAGGCATTGAGTGTCTGGGGTTGAATTGCGACTGTTAAGGGCTGGAGCTCCACAGGATCACACTGGATGTCCGTGTTTGGCCCTGCAGACCCACTGTCTGCCTTCCCGCACCTTGCTCTGTCCTCAAGAGACTGACCCTGGGAGCTCAGCCAGAGTTCCCCGCTCTCCAGCTACTATTTGAGAGCAGCCAACGGGAGGCACCAGCAGGAGAGTCGAGGATGAAAGGAAAGCAGGGTCAGCGGAGTCATTCTCCTTGCTTCCTCCCTTGCGAGCTATGGCTTGTCACCACTGTATCCAAAAGTTGTATCAACTGCCCCTTCTTAGCCTACATTTGAGCACGCATCTCCAAGGATTTCCTCTCTTTCTCCCACCATTTTGCAACTTTTTTGGTCATTTAACTGAAGTGTGTCTATCACCACCTGCCATGAATCCTGCATAAAACTTCAGAGCTCCACTGGGCTGGTGGTACAGGCCATTAACCCAACACTCTAGTAGAAGGCTAAAGCAGGAGGATTGTGAGCTCAAGCCCATCTCAGGCAACCTAGTGACTTAGCAAGACCCTGTCTCAAAATGAAAAAAATGGGAAAAATAAACCATGGGCTGAGGATGTAGCTCGGTGCCAAGGCCCTGGGTGCCATCGTCAATGCAGAAAACACAACCAAACAAACAAGCACAGAAACCAAACTGCAGGCTTCACTAAAAATAACTGTCACGTATTTCTCTTTTAGGAAAGTTGCAGAAGGTCCCCACACTTTTGCAGGCGACTGAAGAAGAGGCACCATGCACTGCAGCTGTGGGAGACTCCCAGCTGCAACTAAGGATGGCGAGGCTCATGGCCAGGCTCCTAAATCTCAGAGATATTTGTGTGTTTTGACGATGGGGTAGAACCTTGTACGAGGATCCGTCTTACTGCAGGACCCCACTTCTGGCCAATTTGATCTTTCTATCATTTGTGGTAAGGCCTGAGAATTTCCTAAGATGCTCTGGCATTTCTAATAATTTGTTTTGCATTAGCCTCAGTCATAATGTATAGATTCAATATTTATTCACTGGTTTAAATAAATTTATTGAGATGTAATCTGTTTTATTTTATTGAGACAGGGTCTCACTCTATAGCCCAAGCTGGTCCTGAACTCACTATGTGGCCCAGGCTGGCTTTGGACTCAAGGCAATCCTCATGCCTCAGCATCCTGAGTGCTGAGATTACAGGAGTGCACCACCACACCTGGCTTTATGTGGTGCATGGGAATCAAACTCGGGGCCTTGCACTTGCAAGGCCAGCACCTTAACTGCTGTGCCATTCCTCCAGCCCAAGATGTAATTCATGTACTACACGATTTGCCTATTTGAAGTGTACTATTCAATATATTCACAAAGTTGTACGATTCTAATCACTATTTAATTTTAGAACACTTGTGCTTTTTCTCAAAAAATCCTGTACACTTTAAAAGTTATTCCCGTTCCCACCTTTTCCAGCCTTTGGCAAGCACTAACACACTTTTTATCTCTATAGATTTGCCTATCCGGACATTACAAGGGAACAGAATTATTCATTATCTTTTATTGTGTGGGTTCCACGCCAGGACCTTCACATCGAGATACAGCCCCAGTGGAGGCTTGTCTAGCAAACGCAAGGCCTTGAGTTCCATGCCCCATCACCACATAAACTGGGAGTGGTGGCTCATGCCTATAATCCCAGCACTCCGGAGGCTGGAGCAGGAGGATTGCTGTGAGTCCAAGACCAACCTGGGCGACATAGTGAGTCCAGGACCAGTGTAGGCTACAGAGTGAGACGCTGTCTCAAACAAAACAAACAAACAAACAAAAGCTACATCCCCAGGGTACTCATTTAGTTTTGAGTTTGAGACAGGGTCTCAAAATCAGTCTCCAAGTTGCCCAGGCTGTTCTCAAACTTCTGATCCTCTTGCCTCAGCCTCCCAGAGTGGTCTGGTTACAGGTGGGGGCCCCAGGCTTGGCTAGCCCTTGTCCTTCTGTGCTTCCCTTTTTTATTTAGCAAATGTTTTCATGGCTGATCCATGTAGAATGTATCAGTACTTCTTTTTTATCATTCTTTCTGTATGAGTAGACAATAGTTTCTTTGTGTACTCACCAGTTGATGGAAATCGGATTGTTTCCCCCTTTTATTTAGCTGTTGTGAACAACACTTTGCAGACAGGTTCCTGTGTAGCCACTTCTCTGGGATACACACTTACGGTAGAAGGGCTGGCTCACACAGCAGCTTTATGTTTAACTTCTGAAGAACTTCCAAACTGCTCTCTGAAGCGGCTGCGCTGCTCCGCTTCCCACCAGAGGTGAATGACGGTTCCAGTTTCACCACATCCCGTCCTTTGCTGCTGTCAGTCCTTTCACTGTGACCATTCCAGTGCATAGAAAGTGCTTTCTTCTCGTGGTGGTTAATGTTACTGGGTGTCTTTTCATGCACTTCTTGGTAATTTGCATATAATCTTTTGTGTCCGTGATCCCCCGTCCAAAGCCTAGAAGCCAACTGGACTTCAATATTCTGACATTTTCTTAAGCTCATTAAAATGAAGACATTTGCAGCTTGTATAATCTAAAATATTTCATCTTCCTAGTAGAAACCCGCAATTATACTCTTCAGTCTTTCTGCTGCAAAAATACTATATCATTCAACCTACAAGGGACAAAGTATATATGACCTTATGTGATGTTCAGTTTGTTTTCATCTTAATGAGTTATTTTAAAAAATGGTATTTTCCCCCAAAGCATTTGGATTTTGGAATTATAAAGAAAGGACTGAACCTCAGTAGATGTTCTGAATTCCCGTTAAGACTGGGCTATGTGCTGGGCCTGCTGGTGCAGCCCGTAATAACAGTTCCAGTACTCTGGGAGGTAGAAACAGGAAGATCCCAAGGCTGAGATCAGCCTGGGCAACATAGCAACTTAGTAAGACCCTGTCTCAAAATCAAAAATGAAAACAGGACTGCAGTTGTAGCTCAGTGTGAAGGCCTGGGCTTGATTCCCAGTACTTAAAAAAAAAAAAAAAAAAAGGACTGACCATTCACAATGGGCCATCTCTGCTCTGTCACAACTCTTATAAGCATCTGTCATTTTTAAAGGACCCCTTGGGAACCCTTGCCAGGGTCCAGTCTGGGGGTGCCCCAGAGCAGGAGGACAGGGACCCTGGTCACCTCTCCTCCCTGATGTCGTTTCTCCGTTGTCCTGCCCCGGACCTTTGCAGCCTTCTCAGCCTGTTGCCATCATCTCCCTGGGCTCACCTTGCTTGTCCAGAGAAAGGGGGCGGCTGGCCAGTGGAGTGTTCAGGAGAAGAAGGGGGCGGATGTGGAGCACAGGGCAGGGGCGGGTGCTCATCTCGCCATCTCTCCCCGTATCTCCCCTGCGTGTCCCAGCGTCTTTGACTAATAAAGAGAAGGGAGAACATCAAGCCGATGTTGCAATGTGGCCAGCCAATCAGCACCAAGGAGGCTGTTCAGGGTTCCACTCTCCTCGCACTCAGGGCGCCGCCTTAGAGACACTCCTGGCCTGTGGCTCCTCCAGCCCTCAGTGGGCCACTCCACCAAACAAGTAAACACTCCTCCATTGTTACATAAATTCTGCCCGGGGCCCAGAGGAAGCTCTCTGCCCTCCCCGTCCCCACCAACTCAGCTCCTAAGTCACAGTCTTTTGCTCAGTGTGAGTTCGTTGCCTAGAACCATCTCCTAGAAATGATTTTCTATCTCTGTAGTGCTTTCAGCTGGAGACCACCCAGGTGATCTCGGGGAAAACAGGTTGATTGTGCACGGGATTGGCGAACGGGCCAGAGGAAGGCAATAGGGCCAGCTTTGCCTTGTTTACTGGCTGGCAGCCTCCCTCCCCATCCCATCTGCTCCTGGCACTCCTCTGCCACCGAGGGCCACACCTCTCGCCTACTTTCTCCAGTCTTCTAATTCAAAAGGGAATGAGCTCAGAGTCTGGCTTGCCTTGCTGTGCTTTCTTACCCTTTAATGGAGATGGCGCTGGACGAAGAGCAGGCAGGTTTAAGGATCAAATCAAGGACGGCAAGGGCGGGTTCCTCCCAGAGGCAGAGCTCGGGCAGGTCCTTTTCTCAGTGTCAGGTGCCCAGGATCGGCACCAGGGCTGGGACTGAAAACCGCTCTTCCTGGGGATTCTTTTTCCTCCTCGAGGAAGCCTGACCTGGCACCTCGGGAAGAAGCGTCCACTCCCCTCGTGTGGATGGAGAATCTAACCCATTGCTTAGGTTTCCTTGTTGCTTCGGGTGCCTTAGTCTTACCCTGAGAAGACAAGCAAAAAGAGGCCGGAAGAACAGAGGCTTTGTTTTGTTTTTGTTTGGGGTTTTGGTTTGTTTGGTTGGGTGGTGTTTTGGCAATGATAACTGAACCCAGGACTTGGCACTGAGTTCTCTCTCCTGAACTTTTTATTTATATTTTATTTCCCCCCATTTTATTCATATCTGTGTGACTGAGTCTCTGTGTGTGTGTGTGTGTGTGTGTGTGTGTGTGTGTGTGTGACACATAATGTTTACAATGAACTTGAGTGTTTTGAGACAAGGTCTCCCTGACTTGCTAAGTTGCCCCGGCTGCTCTCAAACTTAAGATCATCCTGCCTCAGCC
Source organism: Ctenodactylus gundi (assembly GCA_004027205.1). Lineage (NCBI taxonomy): Eukaryota > Metazoa > Chordata > Mammalia > Rodentia > Ctenodactylidae > Ctenodactylus > Ctenodactylus gundi. The sequence goes on from PVKB01000024.1 coordinate 1,134,005, forward strand.
TCCCATAATGCTGGGATTACAGGCCCGCACCACCACGGCTGGCTTCCGGGACCTGGGAATATAGGCACAACTGTAGATTAGTTCTTAAACAGCACTTCCTAAGAAGACCTGGCAGGTGGATGGAAGGCGGGAGGTCTGAGGGTAGGGTCCCTTGGCTTGTGAAAGAAAGAGTCCCGGGGCTCTGAATCAGAGCACATCAGGGTCAATGTTTTGGGGCAGTCAGCTAGTTCCCATGGACCCGTTAGCATTACCTCCGCAGGTGGGAATCGCATCTCTCCCAGTCCCTCTGCCTCGGTCAGAATTCTATCAGCTATTCCGATGGTCCCTCATCCTTAAGCTTGTTAAGGAGTGTTCACCAGGAACATGACAATAGCTGGTTTCTGGTTAAAGCCCCACTGCCATTTTTCTCAAAGCAGCTTTTTTTTTCTTTTACAGAAAGGTGCTTCATTTCCTGTCATTCTGATGAGCTTACCTGATCTCTTACTTTCAACCTAAAATCACTTAGACTCTTCCCACACCATCTCATTCTCATGAAAAGACAGAATTCTAAGAAAGCGCTCAGGAGGTTTTAAACGGTGAAGCTCCTGTACCTCACTGCCCACATCTCCTGTTCCTCTCCAGCACCCATCACAGTGACCTTCCGCGTGGTCTCCTAACAGCGCGGCTCACGCCTGGCTCAAGAACTTTGCACTTGCTGTTTCTATCCCCTCAAGTCTTCCCTCAGACGTAGGGTGGTTTCATTTTCTTACTTCTTTCTGATTCTTGCTCCAATGCCACACTTCACGCTGCTCGTTGCCACAACCCCTAGACATCTTCTCTCCCCTTTCTCACTCTTTGTCGCATTATCGTCTGGCCAAGAGGCATTTTACTTATGTAATGCCTGTCACACAATCCCACCCCCAGGTCTGTGAAGACAGAACCTGGGCTTGTTCTGGGTATCTCTGTGAACTGAGGGCTAGAGAGCGCCTACCATGCAGGACAGGCTCAATGCCTGTGTGCTCCATGAATAAACCAAGACTTCTAGAAGAGACGGTTGGACATGGAGTCTTTACGTGGCTTCCTGTGTGCAATGGGAGACTTGAAAATTCAGTGAGTACTCGGTAATCCTGAAAGAGAAACACCCTCACCACTCCTGCCAATGAAACCGGGTTGACTTTTCTCAGTTTCTCCTCTGGACAGGAGGGGTGAGCCCAGCTCTGCACAAAGGAGAAAGGGTGCTTTGGAGATGGGTGCCCTCCACTGCTCTATCCTCTCCTTTTATCCTCGGGCTAATCCACTAATCTTCTCTATAAGGTATTAAGTGATAAGAGTTTAAGGTGTTAGCACTCCCAGGAGTATTTATCCTTTAAAGAGAAATCTTGAAGACCAACAGAAGGGCAGGATCAGCGTGAATGAATCTCATCAGGTAGAATTTCAGATCCTGCAAATGTTGGGCCTGGGGTCAATTTGAAATTACTTAAATTACTGGCAGGGAACAGAAAGTCAGCAGTTTTTAAGCAGCAAGCCTGGAACACTGATGAACTTGCAGTGGAGTCAGTAAATACAAATATTGTCACTTCCCTTATATCTATGTTAGTAATAACAAAGTCTTGTACCTTCCAAGTACGAACTTAAAGCCATTCAGAGCCAAATCTACTTTTGTCTTTTTTTCTTCTCTTGGTATTGCTAGGTTTCCCTGCTACCAGGCCAAGATCTTCGGTAGCCCCAACCCCAAATGCGGGCAAGAAAAAGCACGGGTGGATGTGCGCGCGCGCACACACGCACACAACACCCCTCCCATTCATCTCCATTGCTCCCAGATTTCATCCCCTGTCCCTTTCCAGTCTCATCCCACCTGTTCCCTCTTGCACTTCTCTCCAGATTTTCTCTGCCTGACTTGTGTGCTCAGAGCTGTTCCGATGACCAGGAAAAATCACTGGTGTAAAGCAGCTCAGAAGACTATCAACTTATCCTGAAATCCACTCAGCAACTCATATTGTCCCATACCTGCCAGGGTGAGCTGGCTCTAGTTTGGACTTTACTGGCTTAGCATCTTAGTGTCATCCTAATCTAAGGGTATTCAAGAATCCAGGTTCAAGGCAGCCTGCAATTCCAGCCACTTTGGGAGGCTGAGGCAGGAGGATACCAAGTTCAATCCCAGCCTGGGCAATTTAGCAGTTTAGAGAGACCCTGTCTCAAAATCAAAAATAAATATGGTCTGGGTATATAGCTCAGTGTGAAGGCCCTTGATCCCTAGTACCACCAAAGATAAATAGAAGTAAAGAAATAAACATAAATAAATAAATGGAGGTTCACTTGGAGTCATTTGTGAGCAGATTTGGAAAGACCCCATGGAGTGAGAAGGCCTGGCTTCTCTTCCTCCACAGTCTCAGTGTGGCCTAAGACAAAGTGGGGCATTTCATGGCAATTCAAATCATCCCTTCCTCCGGGACTAAGTAAGGTCTGGCACAAAAACTCAGTTCTACTTACTTTTTACTCTTATTTCCTTGGTAAACTAGAAGTTTCAGGAATCTCCATGCTCTTGAGCTCAAACTTAGAGTATGGGTTTTCCTGTGGTTTGGATGTGATTTACACGTGTCCCCCAAAGGTTGATGCATCTGAGGCTTGGTCTCCAGTGTGGTGATGTAAGTGGTGTGTGGAGCTTTATAGTGGTGATTATGGATTAGGATGTGAGATGGAAGCTATGGGTTGACACTTTCTCAGCCACGTGGAAAACTGGACTGCAGTAAGAAAGAATGTAATGAAAAGGCAGAAGAAGGTGGCCATTTGAGTCCCTGTTCTCAGCAGACAAAGTGAGGATCAAGAGGACTCGGCCAGACAGGGAGCACGTGACTAGTTGGGGGAAATCGAAGGTTGTGGGCACTCAATTGACCCTTGAAATAGGCAAGCACCTGTGTGCACATGACTAGCAGGGAAGCCAAGGGCTGCCAGGGGAACCTGTTGCTGGAAGCCAGTTCCTGACAGTGCTTGTGACTGGCCCCTTACTTCCTTTGGTTCTTGTGCTCTTGATAAAATAATTCAGTCAACCCAGGCCTGGTGGTGTAGGCTTATAATCCCAACCTGGCAACTTACTTAGCAAGACCCTGTGTCAAAACCAAAAACTAAAATTGAACTGAGGATGTAGCTCAGTGTTCAATCCCCAGTATCACACACTCACTCACTCACACACACATGATTCAGCCAAAACACACTAATAGTTGCAGAAAAGTATAGACAGAGTTCATTGGATGGTGGATAAAGAGTTACTTCTTCAAGAGGGAGGATGAGCACAGGCGTCCACACCCAGTTTAAGCCTAAACACCTCTCCTTGCACACGTTACTGCTGGGGTTCAGGGAAATACAGCGATTATCATAGATTTCAACATTCTTCTTAGGGGCTACTTTGGGATGTCGATATCTCAAAAGGATTTTCCTCATTTCTTTCCAGTGGCCTTTGTTTTCTGGGAGCATTAATCACATAAGAAACTCTGGAAAAAGACTTAGGAGAGCTAAATTGTTTTATTTAAATCATGTCTTCATCCAAGGTGGGAGGTCTTGAAAGAATGCTACCTTTTCCGGTGTCATTGGGGAGAGACCATAGTACCCAGGAAATGCTGGGTGCCTTGTTTTGGAAGTATAGAGTTGGTAGGAATGTGTATAATGCCATAGTGGTAAGTGGAACTGCTTTGGGTCAGACATAACAAATGCTTATACATACATTACATATGGAAAAATATCAAAAACCAAAAAACTGCTTGGGTATATAGCCTAGCACAAAAGCCACGAGTTTCATCTCCATCGCTGCAAAATAAGTAAATAAACAAAATAAAGTAAATTTAAAAAAAAAGCTCAATATGAAGGCCTTGGGCTCAAGGTTCAATCCCTAGTATCATGGGGGGGGGGGGGGGAAGAAAGAAAAGAAAAGCAGCTTTTTCTCAGGGGGAATGAACTTCTTTAGATGCCTTGAGAATAATGAAGGGAGAAAGGAAAAAAAACCCAAAGACTTGCAGGACATTTGCCTCCTTGTTCTTATACCTCTGGGATACGTAAAGCTCTGAAACAGCGGCACCCGGTAGTGCGGGCTACAATCCCAGCACTCTGGGAGGCTGAGGCAGGAGGATCAGAAGAAATTTATGGAGTTTTTACAGGACTCTAGTTAATTCCCTTGAGAAGGTTGTCATGAAGAGGAAGATTATTCCCTCTCTGGTCTCTTTAGCTTCCTATCTTCCCGTGGGATCTTTCTCTGTCACACCCTTCTGCCAGGTAGCATCCAGCATCTGACAGAGCCTCGGGGATCCTCATCAGTGGCCAAACTGGTAGAGAGACCCCATCTTGGAATTTCACGCCTCCATAACTGGTAAATGAAGTTGTTTTCTTTACAAAGTAGTTGGCCTCAGGTATTTTGTTATAACAACAGAATGTAGACTTATATGGGCTTCAAATTCTGGCTATAAATCAAGATCTCATTGGCCATTTCACAACATGTCTCCAGTATCATCTGATTATTCCTACAGCCACTCAATCTGGGGGTCTCCACACTCTCTGGATTCTTTTTCTTTACCTTTTACACCCAATGTAGTTCACTAGACCAGTATATAATATGTAATCTATCCCTAGATGGCTCAAACATTTGGAGGACTAGATAAACATATTAAGTTGTATTTTAGTTTCCAAGGACTAGCCATAAGTTTCATTATACTGAGTGGCTTAAAAGAATTGACAGTTATTGTTTCAGAGTTCTGGAGTCAAGGCATCAGCTGGGTCATGCTTCCTCTGAAATCTATAGGGAAATCCTTCCTAGGCTCGTGCTTGCTTCTGGTGGTTGGCAGCAATCTTTGGTGACCTTTGGCTTGTAGATGGGTTTTCAATCTTCCTTTCTCACATGACATTCTTCCTGTGTGTCTCTGTCCCCACATGGCTGTCTTCTTATAAAGACAGCATTTATAAGCCAGGTCTGGTGGCACAGGCCTGTAATCCCAGCACTCTGGGAGGCTGAAGTAGGAATATTGCAAGTTTGAGCCTGGCCTGAGCAACTTTGCAACCTAGTGAGACCCAATCTCAAAACCCAAAATAAAAAATGATCTGGGGATGAACCTCAGTGCAAAGGCCCTGGGCTTAATCCCCACAACCACAGAAACAGAAAAATAAATCAAGTCTCCATTTATAGTGGATTACTCCCTTTGAGCTCAGCCTTAACTCTTACATCTGCAATGACTCTATTTCCAAATAAAGCTACATTTTAAGATCCTGGGGGTTAGATGTTCAGTCGTCTTTGTGTGTGTGCGTGTGTGAGTGTTTGCATGTGTGACACCATTCTATCTATAGCGTTGGTTAAAAATTTAAGAATTGTGTGTGTGTGTGTGTGTGTGTGTGTGTGTGTGTGTGTGTGTGTCTGTGTGCTGCTGTTGGTTATTGAGCCCAGAACCTCGCATGTTAGGCAAGTACTGTATTACTGAGCTATACCTCAAGCCCACAATATTATTTTTAAATTGAAATAAATATAGATGTGTGAGAAGGAAAACATTCACTTTCACGACTAAGAAAAAGCCAGCAACTTCAAAAAGACGTTATGTCGTGGCTGCTTGGGGGTATCCTTCCAGACCCCCACGGGCATAACTTTCTTCTAATCTTTCACTCTCCTCCACCATCAGGGTTTCATTGGTAGAAAAATGCGAGAAGCTGGTCTATTAAGGATGAGCTGGCTTAGCTGCATGTAACTGAACACCCAACTTACAGTGACGTAACTGAGTCAAAGCCTTATGTGACAGCAAAGCTGGAGGTGGGCTGGTCACCCAGGAATCTGTACCACGTGCTCTTCCCATCAGTCACAGGTGGTCTTTTGCCCTCCACCATCTCCTCTGCCTTCCCAAGGAGAGAGGACACAGGACGAAAAGCACGCAGGTACTGAGTTAGCCCCCTTCCTGGAGCAGGGCCCCGCCCTTTGCACTTGCTACTGTCACATGGCCACCAGAGCTGGCTAGGTAGTTTTTTCGTGAGCATGGATCCTGATAAGGAGGAGAGAAAGGATATTAAGTAGACAAACCGTAGGCCTGCCCGGGTGACGTTCCACATTTTGCGTAATACCTTTGGGCCTCTTACAGCTCTAGGCGTACAGGAGGCAAGCTGGTGCCTGCACACTGTTTATACACGGTCTCCTCATCGCGTAGGCAAGACATGAGACTCAAAAGATGTGAATAATGTGAGGCAGTGCGTGGTTAAATGCCAGAATGACTGGGGCCGCAGAATCCAGAGACGGGACAGATCGATGTGAGGTATGTAGGGGCTTGGGGAAAGGGGATGAAACTCTAGGTGAATTTTGAAGGTTGGGTAGGATCAACAGCAGCTGTCATGAAACCCTGTTTATATCCTCTGCACATGCTCAGAAGGGGGAATACCGGGTCTGCATGCGTGTCCCACACTCAGAGACAAGTCTTCTGCATCATTTTCTTGGACCTGATTACCTGAGGTAGAAGCAGTGGTCTGAATCCAGATCCCAAGTATCTTTTCTATCTTACTTGTCCAAGTGCACACCAGTCATTCCTTGCCCATCTCCTTCCCTAATATGCACAGTGGTCATTTCCACTCAGTCACCTTCCCCTCGGGGCACCCCAAGCACACAGAATTGCCCCACCCAGAAATCCTCAGCAGCGTTTTTTCCTGGGTGGCTCAAGAGAGGCACAACTGCCAGCAGACCTCCGAGCTCCCACAGTGGGACGAGGGGCCTCAGGAGAGGCATGGCCTCGGCCATGCGGCCATCTAGGTGGGAGACTGGGCTGGAGGATCAGATGCACCATCGTGAACTCAGGCTGACCCAGGACCAGGGACAATCTCCCTATTCCCATCCAGAAAGCCCCTGGGAGCTTGGCTTCACCCTGAGGGAAGCACAGCAGGGCACAGCACTCAACACAAAGACACTCCCCAGAGACTGAGCTTTCCCAGAAACAGGGTTAAGCTTTCTGCTATGAGTAGAAAATGAGAGCTGGAGATAGAAACTAACTGACGAAAAGAGAAGAGAAACATTGCCAGCACACCTGAGCTGGTGGCTTGTGAAATTTGGATCTATTGCATTTTTGTTTTGTTTTGTTTTTGAGACAGGTTCTCACTCTGTGGGCCAGGTTGGCTTAGAACTCATGGCAATCCTCCTGCCTCAGCCTCCCAAGTGCTGGGATTACAGGCATGAACCACCATGCCCAGATAACAATTTTGTGGTGCTGGGGAATAGAATCCAGGGCCTTGCACATGGTAAGCCAGCTCTCTAACCACTGATTTTTAATTTTCACCTGATCGAGGTAGCATCCGTCACATTTCACCACTATAAAGTTACTCTTTTCCCTCCTTCCCATTTTGAACTCTGGAACTCTCATTCAGGGCACAGAATTCTTCCGAATGGGAGATTTGCCTCTTTTCTTCTTTTTATTTACTTAATCATTTGTTAATTTCAGTATGGATTCATGGACATTTGTTTTATACTTTTGGTTATAATCAAATAGTATTTTATTTTCTCACTCTTACTGTTCTAGCTTTGGCCACTGAAAGCTCTATCAATTGACTCTTGTGTCCCTTTGACATTCCCACCCTTATCTTTGTGCTTTTGTTAGTTATTATATTATTATTATTATTATCATTATTATTATTCCATTTCCCTGGAGAATTTCCTCTTCCTTCCCTTCTGCCACAACAGGATGCCCCAGGCTCATGTTGAACATTTCCTGTCCTAGAACCAAACTCTTCCATTTTCCTAAGGGCTCTGGCTCCTTTTTAGAGAACTATTGCTCTAGTTTACATCTGGAATGTCCCCCATATACCTCATGGATTTGGATGTTGAAAATTATTCATGGATTTCACTCACTATTAGGAAGTGGGGCTGGGGTGGGAGGGGCAGGTTACAAGGCTGAGGCCTGGCGGGATAAATTCTTGTCCTAGCTCTCTCCAACCTAGATCTTTTTTCTTGCTTTGTCATCAGCAGCTGTTCTAGACCTTTCCCACTACTGCTAGCTGCCTGTGAATGAACTGAGACCTCCTGAAACTGTGCCCTAAAATAAACCTTTCTTCAAGTTTTGGCTGCTGAGTATTGTGTCCCAGCAATAAAAAAGCAACTATGTCTTAGGCTCAATCATATATATGTGTGTGTGTGTGTATACACACACACTCCATGGGCAAGGCCCTGGCCTCACTGAATTGCTATATATATATATATATATATATGCATATATTTATATGTAGATATGCATATATATATATTTTTTTTCCAAGTCCTGGGGGTTGAGCCTAGGGCTCTCACCCTGAACTACATCCCCAGCCCTTTTTCAGTTTTGATTTTTGAGACAGGGTTTTGCTAAGTCATTGAGTTGGCCAGTCCAGGTTTGAATTTGCCATCCTCTTGTCTCAGCCTCCTGGAGTGCTGCGATTACAGGTCACCACTCCTGGCTTTGCAGAATGATATTAAAAATAAGATCTGGGTGCTAGGTGTGCTGGTTGCCACAAGAATGTAATCAGGGTCACTCAGCAGACAAACCAAAAAAATATGATTGTGTAGTTGAGCCCTGTGGTGCAGGCCTGTAATCTCAGCAATCTAGAAGGCTGAGGCAGGAAGATGGTGTGTTTGAGCTGACCCTGGGCAATTTAGCAACTTGGCTAGAACCTTCTTGAAAAAAAGGTGGGACATACATATATATCTATATATCTATATATAGATATATATATATGATAAATATGTTAAGCTAAACATAAGTTCCTACTCATGTCTTCAGCTCTAATCCATCACCCCAGCCTCGTCCTCTTGCTTCTCACTGATCTGCAAAAAAAAGACCTTGTGGCCACCATTCATTATTCCTTTACTGAATTGTTCAACTCCAGTATATATGTGTAGTATATCATTTTATCATCCAGTTTCCGTGGCTTCCCCAGCATTTGAATCCTTAATCCCTGAGACCCATCCCATCACTTATCTTACAGGCATAACGAAAGTTTGCAAACTTGCATACTGGACAAATGCTGACTTGACATGGGTCTTCCGTAAAGGTCTATTGGCTTTGGCTTGTTTTCTTTCTCTTTCTTTTTCTTTCTTTTTCTTTCTTTCTTTCTATCTTTCTTTCTCTTTCTTTCTTTCTGTACTGAGGATTGAACCCAGGGCCTTTGCACTGAGCTACATCCTCAGCCCAAATTTCACCACCCCAACTCCTCCACCCCCCCCCTTTTTTTTTTCTATTTTGGCAGTACTGGGAATTGAACCTAGGACCCTCACCTGAGCTGTATCTTCAGCCTGGTTTAATTAATTATTTGAGATAGGGTCTCGCTGAATTGCTAAATTGACCAGGCAGGGCTTGAATTTGTGATTCTCCTGGTTCAACCTCCTAAAGTGCTGGCTGCCATTTTTTTTTTTTTTTTTTAAGACAGGATTTCACTCTGTACTTCAGGCTAGTTGTTAACTTACTACCAGGTTGGCCTCGAACTGACGGCATTCCTCTTCCCCCAGCTGCCGGAGCACGCCCAGTTTATGAGGTGCCGGGAAATCAAACCTTGGACTTTGTTTGCTAGGCAGGTCCTTTAAGTGCTAACTAACCTCTTCCACCGGCCCTCTCGACTCCTTTTTACTGCTTAATGGTTTAGAGGGTATCCCTACATTGTCAAATCGCTCACGCTGGGCTTGAGTTTGCGATCCTCCTGTCTCAGCTTTCCCAGGTGCTAGGATTGCAGGCCGGGCCACCATGCCGGGCTGTTCCCCATACCTCGTGGTGGAGAGAGAAGAGAAAGGTTGGGAGGGGGAGAGTCCCCACAGTCGCATTTTACAGACAAGACTATGGCCCCTCTACATATTCGACAGCTGCTATAGAGCCCTATCTCTGTCTCAGTATCCAGGCATTGAGCGACCCAGTCACCGGGCCGCGCGGGCGATAAAAAAAGAAACAGCTCCACGCTGGTCGGATCGCAGCGCAGCGAAGGCCTGAGCGCTGGGGCAGGGGCCGCAGCGCGGGGCCCAGGCACGTCTGGCCCCGAGGGTCGGCGCTCTCCTGCTCATCAGAGGCTTGAAGCAGCCCAGCCCCACCAGACAGTGCAAGCGAGGGCTCCCGGGCCACCCAGCTGGCGCTCCCGGCCGGCGGCGGCCGGCGTGGCCCCGCCCCTCCCGCCAGGCCCCGCCCACCGGCCGAACCCACGCTCGGGCCCCTGACGAAGCTCGCCGGAAACTCCCGAAGCCCCTCTTTTTTCCTTCCTCCCCTTTCCCTGCTCTCCCTTTTCCTTTCACCCGGGTTCCCTCAGCCGTGATTTCCCCCCTCCCCCTCCTTCCTTCCTCATTTGAAATCAAGATGGAGGCTCGCAGCGGCCGCCGGTGCCCGTGATCCCGGAGCTCCCGTCGGCCGCGGGCCCCCGCCCTCGCGACTGCGCGCGCGCTCGCTCGCGCTCCGGCCGGCGCAGCTGCTGAGGCCGCGGCCCCGCGTGCCCGCGTCCCCGCCCCGCGGCCGGCCGCTGCTCCCGGGCGGAGTCCTCGTCTATGTGGGCGCGCTCCTCGGGCCGAGCCGCCGCCGCCCGCCGCCGCCCCGGGGCTCCGAGTCCCCGCGCCCGGCGCAGGCAGCTGGGCGCTCGGCGCCGCCAGGCCCGGCGCGGAGCGGGCGGCGCGCGACGCTAGGGGCGCGGGGCCCGGGGCGGGCGCGGCCGCCGCCGCAGCCATGAGCAGCGGTAGCGGCGGCGCCGCCGCCCCCGCCGCGTCCTCGGGACCCGCCGCGGTGACCGGCACGGCCGGCTCGGGCTGCGGGGGCGGCGCCGGCGAGGGCGCAGAGGAGGCGGCCAAGGACCTGGCCGACATCGCGGCCTTCTTCCGATCCGGTGAGTGGCACGGCGCGGCGCGCCCGGCTGGCGACCTCGGCGCGCCGCTGCCCGCGCGCGCCCACCCGCCGGCTCCCGGCCCACGCGGGCGTGTCGGCTGCCCGCCCGCCGCCGGCGGCCCGGGGAGAGGCTGCCCGCCTCGCGTCCCCGGCGGCCTGGCCCGGCGGGCTGGGCGCCGGCTCTTTGTCTCCTTCGCCCGCGGGCCGCGGCGGCGGTGGCGGCGGGGACGGCGTGGGCGAGGTCCCCGCCCAGCGCGGCGGCCGGCCCGGGGAAGCGGGCTCCCCCCTGCGCGGTCCCGGGTCCGTGTGCGCCTGGACCCTCGCCGGCCCCGCGAGCAGCCTCGTTTCTTCGCCCAGCGGTCTCGCCTGTCATCTTCCCGGCCTCGGTCTGCACTGCTGGGGAACGGGGCAGCGTGTGTGGGGGTGGCCGAGCCGACGCGGGCCGGGTGGCGGGTGAGCCATTGTCTCCAGGGGCGGCCCACGAGGGATATCTGGGGACAGGGCGCCTCGGAACCCGCGCTCGCGGGGCGCGGCGTGGGCGGCGTGGAGGGGGAAGCAGGGCCGGCGGGAAGGGCGCGCGTGCGAGCTCAGGGGGCGTGACGGGGCGTCCCGGGGACCCCGGCGGCGGCGGCGCCTCCTCCCGGTCCGGCCCAGATCCCGCGGGAGCCGGCGGTCTGCACGCCAGGCCGGGCGTCGGTGGCCGCAGCCTGGAGCGTCGTGCTCAGCGGGCCCGGCGCTGGTGCGAGAAGATGCAGACCCAGCGCCCGAGAACCGCGGAGGGCCGCTGGCCAGGTGGAAGCCGGGACGGCGGGCGCGAGGGGGCCGGAGAGTGTGTGTGGCGGCTGGTGGGCCCCGGGAGCGCGATTGCTAACCCTGACGGCCGGGGAGGCGGGCGGACTCACTCTCATTTCTCAGTGGCCTCTTCCAACCAGCTCCCCGGATTCGGTGAGAGCAGTTCTACGCCACCCGGGTGGCTAGGAGCCCCTCCAGCTGGAGGCCTTGGTCAGAGGCAGAAGTTAAGCAGTGGTGTAGTGCGGTCCTCCCTGTTTTTTTTGATCTTTGCCAGGTGGGGGCTTTTAAATTCGTTTCAAGGGATTAGATGTAGTTGGGAATGACACGCCAACTCTACAGGGTTGCTTTGGGGTTAATATACTCACTCTGCAAGGCTCCCTCGCACAAGAGGCCCCCCAAGAATGCAGAGATTGAAGAAAACATTAGGTCTTACCAGCGAAAGCCTTGTCTTGGGGTGGGGGGTGTGCGAGTGGCGTGGCAGAGCAGCCCTGACTTACCTCTTAATAGCAGAACTGGGACGTGTTCTCTTCATGCCCTCAAGCTAAAGTCTAGCCTGTCTTCTCTCCCTACCACCTGTCACACAATAATAGATTCTGTGCAGAATTCAGTTCCTTTCTATTAGAAAAGCTCTTGTGCCCCGGAGATGGAATTTTCGGTGCTTGCCAGACCAGACTTTCTTACATCTTTATTATGCATAGTTGAAGAATCACTTTTTTTTTCCTCCTGAAAAATCCCAGCAGACATCAGGTTGGACTGGAAACCCGCAGCAAGCTCTCCCCACACTGTCCTTGCTCTTGGCTTTGCCTAAGACTCTGTGGCCCCGGCTGGCTGCCTGAGCGGGATCCTGTGCCTGCTCAGTTTGGGCTGGAACCGAGAAATGTTCATCTTGGCTTCTTTCTTTGTTTTTTATCCTCCAAAATGACCTAACCTTTGTCATAGTCAGGAACAAGGCCGTTTTTCAATATGCATCAGTTTCAATCCCAGGAGTAGACCAGAATGTCTTTTTTTTTTTCTTTTTTTTAAGTGCTTTTCTCTGCTTTGGGTAGCTCTGAATCCCTGCCCTAGATCTCGGCTCTAGTGTTTAGGCTAGTGAAGTGTGGCAGAAGGTAGAGAGGGGCGGCTGGGTTGCGCAGGATTTGAAGTGTCAGGCAGGAGCAGGAGGGCCCTGGATGGGAGAGAATGGGGGAGGGGGCAGGCGGGCTTCCTGGGTGGTTGAGGCTGAATGTGGGTGTTGAGAACTAAGTGGCCAGATTCATCAGTGCAATCTGATATTCTTATCTGAGATGCAGAAACAGGGAAAATAGGTTCTCATTGACTGAGGAGGACAGATGAGGTTCTATTGATTACCTTTCCTTCCTCATCCCTGAACCTGGTTTCTTGGCCATCCTATTTTTCTTTTTTATGTCTTCTCATTGCTACTACATTAAGTTTCATCTTTGTAGACATAGGTTGAAAACTGGCAGCCATGGTTGGATGAAAGAAGGAGAAAAAAACCTCACCTAAATAGGACTTTGGAACAGTCAGAGTGATTCAAAAATAGAATGAGCTGCACCATGTTTTCTCTTATTAGTGGAAGCAGAGGTGCTGATGCCCATGGCAGTTTGAAGTTGAGTACTGGGGATGGGCTGCCTGCCCCAGAGAGGGCTCCAGGTAGATGGCTTTGGGGTGTTCTCTTCTTTGTGGTTCTTCTGAGCCCCTAGTGCTTACCAGTTTTCTTTGAGTTTCGGAGGGGTGGTTGCCCTTCTTCCCTGTTCCATGTCACCCAGTGTCTACTTTATTCAAACTGTCATCTTACGCTGTCGTTTCATCTTTCAGGACCTTGGTACAGAAGCTCTTACTTTTTTCAAGTTTTGCTTCTGTGGTACTTGGGATAGAGCCCCGGTGTCTTCGAACTGAGTTACATCTCCCACCCATTTTATTTTTGATTTTAAGAAGGGGTCTTGTTAAGTCATTGAGTTACCCTGGCTGGACTCAAACTTGGAATCCTCCTGCCTCAGCCTCCCAGAGTGCTGGGATTACAGGTCTGTGCCACTGGATTCAGCTTCTTTGTTTATCTTGACAGTGTATTTTTCTTTTTGTGGTACTGGAGATCGAGCCCAGGGCCATTTCACTGAGCTACATGGCCTGTCTTTTTACTTTTTTTTTTTTTTTTTTAATATCTTGAGACAGTCTTGCTAAGTCATCAAGTGCCCAGGTTGGGCTCAAACTTGTGATCCTCTTGCTTCAGGCTCTCACTGTGCGGCAGTTGCAGGCATGCACTACCCCTCCCCACCCAGCCCCCACCCCACCCCCCCGCCGCTCATTTTGACACTTTTGATCTCTATTGGTCGACCTGGCTTGTGTTGGGGCTGGTCACTTAGGGTTGCCGTGGACTGAGTTGAAAAATGTGCCACTGGGTGTTGAAGGGCAGCTAAGGGCTTTTCTTTCCATATATTTTGAACTTTAGTGTTCTCTTTTGCACAGAGCTTAGCACAAAAATAGATAAAGTAGGCTTCAAAGGCACAACAAAACAAGAACAAAACAAAATCCAAGCATCACAGAAATGAGGTAGTGAAGATTTTTGGATTTTACAGATGTGAAGTCAGACTGCAAGGAGGGTGTGTGAGTGGAGCTCAGTAGAGAAGGGGTCAAGGGCCCGAAGCTTGGCCTGGACTCTGTTGCTCTTTCCCGGAAGCCTCTCATGGCCAACACGCTGCTGCTGGACATTAGTTCTCAACCCCACTGGGACCAATCACTTTTATTGCCAATCTATTTTGGGGCCCTGTTCTTGTGACAATAAATCATTCTTTCAGAACTCCCTGTTTAATCTTGCAAGGGTGTGTGTGTGTGGAGGGAGTCAGGGATTTATTTTTAGTGCGTTATTTTAACCTGCCTGGCATGCTTTAGGCCAGCCTTAAATGAATGTATGGAGAATAAAGGTTTGTGGTCATTCTGAAGGCATGGTGTTGGGGTCTTTTCATGCTAAATCTTATTCTGGTCTCTTTGCTGTAGCCCCTTTCTAAGGAATACATGGAGAAAATCAGGATGCTACTTCATGGGAGAATAGCATGCTTACCTTTCTAGGTTTTGATGTGATGGTTTCCTTATGGATATTTGGGAAGCTTTTCTTCATATTAATACACTTAATACTACTGAGGTGACCAGCCTCCAAGCTTGCTATGCGACTTCTGTTGATACTCAGAAGTCTGGCAGATTTGGTCTTTGCAAGCACCAACACAGCCACTGTTTATGAAGTAGGCCCTTGGTACCTTCAATATTTTGAAAAGGTAGGCTGAAATGTTATTTGATGGTAAATGTTGGCTTATCCTTTTTAGGTGGCACATGTAGGCCTGGTTTTAGAGGAAAGAAAGGAGATTTCTAAAAATAATTCCATTATTGACTTTCTGTAAATCAAAGAAGAACAGTAAAATAACCATTGAAAGAAGCTTTTCACTGAGACCATGTACACTGGCTTATTGATGTGGGATATTATATTTTTTCCCTTTACAATTTAACCAAATTTCAAGAGTTAAATGAAACTATTTTAACCATTTAGCCCAGCTTTAAATGAAGCCAATAGGATGTTCAAATTGAAGGTTATGGTTTAAAGATGTTTTTTAAATGTCAGAAATACATAGCTAGTATGGGATTTTTAAAGACCTCTTTAAATTTCACAATAAATTTGAGATGTTTGTAATTGTAAATGAAAGATGTATTTGAAGTAGCCGTAATCTAAATCAGCTGGATCTGTTGCTTGTTTATTTACTTGGCTCCACTGCTGAGCTAATAAAGTTTTGTCTCATGTCTCTGGCAGGAAAAAGTAAAAATTGAAATCAGTAGCCACACATTGCTGCCCAGTAGTCTCTTATATTGCTAGGGGTGAGCTGTGTTATATTGAAAAGGCAGTCATAACAGTCTTCCTCCTCAATTCTATAATGAAATGGTTTTTATTTCCTTCAGTGCATTGTCTTGACAAAATTCTAATGGTATCACTGGCAGAAAATAGTAGCTACAGTATGGACAGTGTAGAGACAGGTTTTATTTAGTTCAGAATCCCTCTGCATTCTGTCTGGTGTAAGGCTTGGTCTGCTCTGACATCCCTTCTCATTCCTGTCTCTCCCCATATTCAGCCCAGTAACCTTGGTTGAACTAACGTTGTGGTTGAGTGATTCGCCTTGTGGATAGGGTAATGTTTGGCACATCTTACTCCTTGAGCTGATGGGGTGCAGTGGCCGGGAAAGCCCCTTGTAGGAGCGAGGATCAGTGGGTTTAGGTGGTGCAGGCTGAGTACTTTCCTGCTTTTCCAGGTTCTGCTGAAGAGGGAGGTGGTGAGCTGAGCAGTGGGAAGGGGATGAGCACGGCTGAGGACGCCCCTCAATGGCCCCAGCCTAGGAATTGTGTCTGCTGCGTTTATTTAGCTAGAGCCACTCTGGGAATTCCTGTTCCTCTGCCTCTGAGCTGAGGAGAAGGCAGCCTAAGGGAAAGGCCAAAGCCTGGTGGAGCTGCCCTGTGCTGCTACCTTCTCTGCCGCTCTCCCAGTGCTGCTGTGGGCTCTGTACTCCGAGAACAGGTCTTGGATTTTTACTCACCAGAGTGCCTGGCTCTGCCAAGCTTGGATTTTACTCTAGCTCCCTGCTGCTTTATAAGGATGAAACAGGGATCCAGACTAGAATTACCCGTGTCTCCCAGCTTTTTGTTGTTAAAGCCTTATATGATGTAATTCTTGTTTATGAGAAATCTTGCTGTCATGTTTAATGGGTAGCAAGTGCATAAATACACACTTTTATATCTCATACACTGGTGGAAACAGTTAATTTGCTTACTATGTAGGTGTGGTGTTACCGTAATGTCCTCCTTTCTGTTCTCTCTCTACATAAAGAAGCCCCTTGAAACCCGAATTTTTAGCCACTTGTCCTCTGGGAAAGGTTATATAACCTGGAAGAGAAGGCCTGAGAGACACTGTTGACCTGCAAGGCAGAGGGAGTTGACAAGGGACAGTTCTTTCCTTTAGGAGACTTTGTGGTGAGTGGAATATTTAGTTTGATGGCAGATGTACCGTGGAGATGAAAGACCTCTTTTGGTGATAAACATACTTGAGTTTTAGGTTACTATTTTAATTAACCACATGTCTCATCTTGCCTGGTTGCGGAGACATTGATACAGCAAGTGTGATGTTTTGGAATATCACCTTGTTTGGGTTTTGTTGTGGCTGAGCGATAGCAGTTATACTGATACTGAAAGCTCTCCTGAAAACTAATCAACAGGGAGACTAGATCCTAGGTCTAGGGTAGTTTGGTTTAGTGGAACAATCTGATGGATCCAGGCTGTATTTTTTCTTGCCTTGGTAGTTAAGGTCGCTGCTCTGGATTGGTGGCTTGCATTAGGGCTGCCCCTTGTGGGAAAGGCTTTACTGTAGAGTCATTTAGAGCCAGCATTTTGTTTGCTAGTGCATACGTTTCTTTTCTAGTATTTGATTGCAGTGTTTGCAGGATATATCTTAAGTCAGTGGCATTGCTTATTAGGTCTGGTGTCTGTTCTGCTAGTTGTTGAATTTGCCTCTGTGAAATGAGCCTTGTTCCTTAAACCAAAGAGCTGGAAATATTTAACTTTGAACTCTATGTGGGGTGGAAACGGAATTCTCTTAGGTTTTCTATGATAACTTGTAACACTTGTAACATGGATCTGAGTCCTTTGTTTTGCAATATTGTGTCTTGGACAGTCTTGCAATGGGCTGTCCTCTCCCCTTGCTTCTTATCCCTCTAGGCCTCATTTGTGGTACTGGGAATCGAGACTGAGTTACATTCCCAGTCCATTTTTAATTTTGAATTAATTAATTAATTTAGAGACAGGGTCCCCCTAAATCACTAAGCCCAAGCTGGGCTTGAGTTTACAGTCTTCCTGACTGTGGCTCTCAGGTTGCTGGCATTACAAGCCTTACCACCAGCCTAGCTCCTGCCCTCTGTGTAGAGGTCTGGACCAATGACCAGGATTGAAGAGACTCCCTGAACAAGTATCATAGTGTCATTGAGAAAGCAATAATGTGCTTGCAGTTATCATAGGATAGTTTTAAAAATACTGCCTTTAATTCCTTTTCCACAGAATTAATTAATGGCAATCCTGTCCTTTCCGAAAATCTGGTGAAGTTTTTTCGCTGTTACCTGTACTTCTGCTACTACTGTTTACCATTTAAGTGCTTAAGACTTGCTAGCTACTACACAAGGTATTCTATGTACTTTTTCTTCTGTGGACTCAAATCCCCCCTGCAGCAGATGGATGCCATTTCCATGTTCTGGGTGAGTTTGTTGACTTCTGCTGAGGGTGAATGAAGTGCCCCAGTTAGCTCTGCTGGTAAGGGCCCCAGCTGAAATTAAATGCAGCGCTCTGGCGTTCCAGAGCCCCTCATACCCTTTCCCTTTGTAACAGAAGGAGAGAGTATAAATTATCTCACACTTCACAGCATCCTGAGAGTCCTGTGTTGTCATTTGTCTTTAAAATTTAATATGTATATACTTATACTTTGAGGATTAAGTTATAATTTACTAGTCTTGTACTGAATAATAAAAGTTGAGTGAAAGATTCCAGTATGTAACAAGTATTTTTCTTGTACTAGTTTGAGTCCTGTCATTTAGTTTCTATCTTTTTTCTTTTCACCTGACTAAAACTGATGCCACTGTTACCTAAACAGCCCTGGTAGCTCCAGTTTTCCAATGAGGTGTGTTGGCCATGTTGAATTGTACTGGCTTACACCTGTTTTGGCCTAGGGCGAAATCTGGAAGTGTTACTTTTCTGTTTCCTTGGCTGTCTGGGCTGGATCCAAGTGCTGGGAAGGAAATCTCTGTGGCTGTTAAGGCCTGGCCAGCAGGGAATCTGGGAAGGGCCAGGAGAGCTAGCCAGGGAGGGAAGTTTCTCAGGCCATTGCTGTGTGACACATTAGAATGATTACCAGGGCTTCCTTTCCAACTTAGGAAAGGAATACGGGAGGGTTAAGGGAGGGGCAGGTGGCTGCTAAGCTGCTTTTTTGGGGACAGTTTTGTAAAGTGGGTGTGGTAACTCCTGGCTTCTCTATATATAGCTATTTTGTTGCAGCCACTCATTTTTTTGCTGTTATTCATCAAAGTTTTCAAGTAGATGATGTTATGTTGCAGTGTTAGAAAGTAGGATTATTTCCCACTGACAACTCTTGGGTATGTGCTGTAGACTTCTCAATTTGTGGAATGTGTTTTATCAGTCATCCCCTCTCTGGTTCCCTTGCGATCAATTAGTAGCATGCTCTTTATGGGATCTTGCTTAGGTTTATACCCACATAAGATTCCTAAGCTTCTGTTTCTCAGCATCATTTTCACACTGGAAGCACATGTTTTTCCTGTCTCTGTAATGTGTTTATGTTAGAGTTTTATGTAGTGGTTAATATTTTATAATCAGGAGATATGTTGCACCCTAAAAAATGTACAAGTTTCATTTCCTCGTTTGCCCTAAGAGCTTCTAAAAGCGTCAGGTTTTTTATTTTTGTTTGATTCTTAGTTTTTAAATTTTCTGGGATTAAAAGTGTGGGCTCAGACAGCTGTTTGATGCGAAATTTTGAGTTTTGGCCTAGTAATGTTATATATCTATTTTTGTTGTTTTATGGTACTTGGGATGGAACCCATGCTCTTTCCACTGAGCTATAGCTCCAGCCTCTTATTCTTTTCTTTCCTCTTCCTTTTTCTTTCTTTTTTCTCTTTTCTTTTGGTTTTTAAGATAGGATCTTGCTAAGTTGCCCCGGTGGGGCTCAGGTTTTTGATCCTCCTGCCTTGGCCAGCCAGAGTATGGGGATTATTGATGTTGTGTTATCTTTTAAACTAACAAAAGGTGGTACAGAGCTCAAATTCATATCAGCTTAGCCGAGTTGTGACTACTCTGTCTTATTTTTGGCTGTTTGGTTTATGTTGTCATTATTAATTGCATTTGAAGTTTTATTTATTTATTTTTGTAAGAGGGAAGGAACTTTATTTTGAGGATCCAGAACACATATTCAAAAAAGCCAAGAATGCAGATTTCTTAGTTGTCATTATTTTTTTTTTACCATGTTTGCTGTATCTCTCTTTTTGCCTTTTCTGTTGTTAGGTAATATACATTGTTTTTGAGCCATTTCAGAGTAAATTGTATATGTGATGATGTCTTATACCTTTAAATGATTTTGTTTGTATTTATAAGCAAAGACATGCTTTTACATAATGATCAAGATCAGGAAATTAATTCTGGTAAAATATGATTATCTAAATCTATTGGCTTTAATAAAATTTCAGTAATTTTCCAGAAAGGTCTTTGTCAACAGTAAAAAAAAAAAAAAAAATAGCAGTCCATGATCCTGTTCAGGATTCATATTGAATTTGGTTGTCATTTCTCTTTGGCTTCGTTTGACTTACTGCATCTCTGTGGTTTGATTTCCTTGTTACCTAGTGTTTTTGAAGATTACAGAGAAGTTATTTTGAAGGCTGTCCCTCAGTTTGGGTTGCAGTATCTTTCATGATTAGATTCAGGCTATATATTTGTTGGCAAAAAGGCCATGTCTTTTTTGGAACACTATACCAGGAATGCGTGATGCCACCTGTCTCGCTTTGGTGGTGATTACTTTTATCTCTTGGTTCAGGTGGTGTCTACCAGATATTTTTATTGTATTTGTACCTTTGTAACTAGCCTTTGTGGAGAGATAACTGGAGATAATGTAAAAATCCTCTTCCTCTCCTGTCTTTCTTAGTTATAGCATCTATTGTTGATCTTTGTCCAAATCACTTATTACTGTAATGGATACCAAATGGTGATTTTTTGAATTTCATTTTTTGTATGTTTAGTTTCAGTCATAAGGGGTAACTTTTCCATCTTGTCAACTTATTTAAGTATGCCCTCATGAATTCCTACTTTATCTAGTGAATTACAGTCCTTTGCTGTCTTTTTTTTTTTTTTGCAGTACTGAAGACAGGACCCTGGGCCTTTACATTGAGCTACATCCCTAACCCAATTTTGTTTTTTATTTTGAGACAATTCTCGGTCATTAAATTGCCCAGTCTGGGCTTGAACTTGCAATTTTCTAATTTTCTTGCCTTAGCCTTTCAAGGTGCTGGGATTATAGTCCTGTGCTACCAGACCCAACTTCATCTTCTTACTTACTTGTTTATTTATTAACTTACTTGTAGTATTTTATTTTTGGCACAGTAAGCAGTTCAAGGATCATCTTGTATTCTATTGCCTCAGCCTAGGATCAGGCAGTTCTCCAAGGAGCCCTGGTTCATTTTAGCAGAGGGTGGTATTTAGAAACACGATCTTGGCATTAAGTGTCCTTGCTACAGAGATGTCAGTGCTTCTGGGAGCTCTTAGTGAGTTAAGAGTGTACATATACACATGCACAGATGTGTACATACTTACATATCTAACTACACAGATGCACTCAGCCTGTTCCCTCTCTCTGCCCTTATCTGTCTTTAATGAAAACCTAGTGTTTATGCTCATGGCTCCAGTTCCAGTCCAACTCGCCACAGAACTGCATTTTGTTTTTTCTGTTTCCATTTGTAATTCCTTCTAACAATGAAGAACCTGGCTCCCATTATCCTCCATGTATTCTTCACTCATTCCTAGAACATGAAGATAGTTTCAGAATGCTAGTCCACACCAAAGCAAAACATGAACTTCCATCTTCAAGTTTCAGCTGTTCAAATCAGCAGGAGGTGGTCAGCTTCTGTTCAGCTCAGGGCCTTGTCAGTTAGCCATCCAAACAAAACAGATGAAGTAATTCACTGAAGCTCTCCAGGGGCGTGTTAAGAAAAGAGCTGCCAGACTTCATCAACAGCTTACTTTCTGATGATATTAAGTCACAAAGTTGAAAAATAAAAGAGTTGCCAGAAAAGAAAATATTAATTTCTAATAGGTGCAGTTTATAAAAATGACACCTGTTACGGGAAAAAGCATATCATCCTTATCTCAGTGTATTAGTTCCTAAAAAGAATAAAAAGGAAAATGTATAAGTAATAATAAGTAATAAGTATAATTTTTGAGGTATCTGTATGTAAGAGAGAGAATGAGTGTGAGTACTAAATAGATGAGATTGGATTGGGCCTCTCTCTTCTCAGGACTCTAGTTCGTTCAAGCTGGAAAGAAGCTGAATTCATATGTTAAAGCCATGTGTCATGGCTTCAGAAACTGTTGCTTCCTGCCCACCATCGATTAAACATTTCATCTCTGAAACCACCTGCAGTAAATTTAATGCCATGATATTTCTGATTCAATGTGGGATTTGAGAGAGAAAGAGAGCGAGAGAAAGTATACACATACACACTCCGTTCCAGAAGTCAGAGAACGGTGGGAGAGATGTTACAGGCAAAGTATTTGCTCTTCTGTGTTTTTCTGCATTAAATGATGACATGACACAAAGGTATTTGATTTGGGAGACAGGCTCAATTTCATACATTGTACTGTACTTTCCATGAATGTTCTTACGCCTAGGAAATCATATTCTGGAAAATTTGATTTCTAGACTTTTTAACAAGAAAGAATTAGAATTTGCTTATTATCATTTTAAAAATTTGGAGCATAATGTCAGGGGAATGACTGCTGTTTTGGGGGATTGTGGAGATGATCTGGAATTGGAGAGTGGTGGTGATTTCACAATAGGAATACGCTCAGATCCACTGAATGGAACTCTTTAAGAGAAGTGAGTTTTATAGTATGTAAATTACATACCAATAAAAAAAGAAAAAGTATGGTTAAATTTCTAATACATTTCAGATTCTTTTTTCTCTTTCTTTCTTTCTTTCTTTCTTTTTTTTTTGAGACAAGGTCTTACTCTGTAGTCCGCACTGTTTCTGAACTCACTATGTAGCCCAGGCTGGCCCTAGAACAAATAGCAATCCTTTTACCTCTTGAGTATTGGGGTTGTAGGTATGTGCCACCAAGTCCAGAGCTAATATGTGGTGCTGGGATATTGAACCCTGGGCCTCACAGTTCCAAAGCAATCACTCTAATCAGTGAGCTATGTCCCCTTAGGTTAGCTTTTTAGGAAGTCTCAGTCACAAAAAAAAAAAAAAGGGAGAGAGACTTTGCCCTGGACAGATTGTCTCAGACATAATGATGTGATTTGGAACAGCCACAGGCACAGCTGAGAAAGTTATAACTGATCGTACTTTATTTAATTTTCTTACAAACATTCTGGGGAAGTTGAAGGGAGAAGCAGCTTTCTGATGGGCTGTGACTGCAGGTGGGCTTAACCTGAAAGTGCCCCCTAGTGCTTTCCTTCTAGTTCTGTATTCTTGGATATTAGAGTCACCTCTGCTCAATAACATGACCACCAAGATGAGTACACTTCAAATCAGAAATTATTAGTGTGCACGAGATCACTTACTGCCCTGTTGCAGGAGTTTTCATCGTACCTGTTTTAGAATTGAGTTGGTATTTCATATCGTGTATTTTACCTTCACTTAAAACATCTCACAAGGAAGATGGATTTGTGTGGCTTTGAATTTACTTTGGGGCAAGGTCCCTGAAAGAAAGGAACCACTAAAGACTTCTTTGTAGCGTTTTGCAACTTTCTTCTATGACTGTTTACCTTAAAAACACATGAAACATGTTAGGGTTGGTCTTGTATGTCCAGTGCTGGTGAAGAGACCAGAGTTTTTGAGAAGACTGAAGCCTCTTAGGCAAAGCCTCCTGCTGGGTGCTGATTTTCATGTGATGGTCTGTCATCTTTGTTTCTCAGTTCCAAATGCCTAGCTTAGAATTAGTTAGCACTTGAAGTGTTTTTCATCTTCAGAGTACTTTACGGGCATTATTTAATATACATGACACTGTAATGAATGAGCTGTTTATCCCCAGCAGCATCAGTATGCCAGGTGCCATACAGCTGGGGAAGACAAAAATAATGTTCTGCCCATTGGGAGCTCTTAGTCTAAAGAGGCAAGATGATGAGGTGGATTCTTTCTTTTAGGCTCTTTTAAAAATGTGCTGGGGAATAATGTAAAAGTTAAAATTGTTAATCAACTAGCTCAGGTCTACCTAACTGAAAATGCCCTCAAGGTGAAAATGAAATTTGAGATTCTCTTTTAAAAAATCCTCTGTTACCTTCCATTTGTCACACACTCATACACGTAGTGCTTTTCCTGTGTTATAGTTGAGGTGTGTTATCTGTGAAGACTAGGTAGGATCATTGTCAGGTCTCTTTCCCTGTTCATTGCTTCCTGCCACCAGAGCTCCTATTTTTTTTTTTTTGTATTCTACAACCTTGATAATTTATTACTTCTAATTTTTTAGTGGACTATTAAAATTTTTTGTTTTTTTTTTTATTTTTTCCCCGTTTTATTGTATGTACAAGTGCAGAATTTAAGGTTTACAATGGAGTTGAGCATTTTGTGCACATACTTTCCCTATCAAAGTGACAAGGGCTTTCCCGCTCTCCCTTTGTCCCGCCCCCTACCCTCCCTTCCCTCCCTTCACCCATCCTTCCCCCTCTTTCCCTTTGTCTTTCATTTAAAGTTCCATGAGATGGTTGTGGTCTGGGTCTCTCATATCAGAGAGACCATCCGATGTTTCACCTTCTACTTCTGACTCACTTCACTAAGCATGATGTTCTCAAGTTTCTTCCATTTGCCTGTGAAAACCTCCACGCTGTTGTACCTTACAGATGCGTAGTATTCCATTGTGTATAAGTACCGTAGTTTGTGTATCCACTGGTCTATTGATGGATATTTTGGTGACTTCCATGTTCTAGCTGTTGTTAGTTGTGCTGCTATGAACATTGGTATACATGTATCTCTGTTGTATGTTGTTTTGGCCTCTTTTGTATATATTCCCAGGAGGGGTGTCGCCGGCAGAGCTCCTATTTTTGTTCACATGGTCTAGGATGGTGCTTTGTAACTGTTTTAGTTACTTTTTTGTTGCTGTGATAGAATACCTGATGCTCACAACTTAGGGAGGAATGATTTATTTTAGCTCAGTTTCAGAAGGTCACAGTCAATACAGGGACAGTTGGCAACAGTGGAAGCACATAGTAGAGGCAGAGGTGGAGGCAGCACCTTATAACATTGCAAACAGGAAGCCAAGCCAAGTCCAGTTCAGTCCCGTCAAGTCCCAGAGTAAGGTAGTAGCGTGTATATATACTTCCAGGTCCTGTGTCAGTGATCTCCCCTTCTGGGTCCAGCCTCGGTGTTTTCCCCTTCCAGCTGTATTCTAATCTACCACATGCCTGTAATTCAATCTACATACCTGCAATCTACCCCGCCAGACCAGGCCCCAATCACCCCACAGCACATGGTTCCATAGACAGTCTGTAACATTCAAATACATGAGACTTGGGAGACATTCCAGATCGAAACTGCAGTAGTAACCAAGGTCATGTGTGTGTCAAACATGCATTTCTGAATTATGGACCAGGTTAGCTCACCCACCCAGTATGGGCTCAAGTTAAAGTTGGGCTTTTGCCCATCAGCCTGTATAGCCTATTTATATACCCCACTCTGGGTTCTGAAGTTTTGTATCTGTACGTCTTTGTGTTGGCTTTTCCCCCCTCTTTTGTGGATTTCTTCTTAATTAGCTTGAGTATCGTATTTGGAAAACTGTACTTGTTCATTCTGTCTCTTCCTCCTTGGGACCATAGGTATTGGTAAGGCACCTTTTGTGCAGCTGGATTACGGTACAGGTTCCTCTGGGTTACATTTGTACCTTCACTTGTGAATGTAGACTTCTGGGGGCCTCTGAGCCCTGCACAGGTCCCATATAGAAACACAGTAAAAAAAAAAAATGTTGATTTACACCTGCATGGGTCTTTAACTTAGACTGTTGGAATCACCTGGAAAGATAGGAGGGGAATTCTGTGTCTCCACACACTCACAGTAGAGATTAACTCCAAAGCTGCTGCTGCTGCTGCTGCTGTTTTTTTTTTTTTTTTTTTTTTTTTTTTTTTTTTTTTTTTTTTTTTTTTTTTTTTTAATTTTGGATAGGCTAGGCTCTCACTGTGATTCTCCTGCCTCAGCCTTTCAAGGGTTCTGGGATTACAAGGATGCTTTACTATGCCCAGTTTAGCATCTGTGCTTTGAAAAAGCTGTACTTGTAATTCATGTGCACTGCTAGGCCCAGAACCCAATACATTAATTCTAAGACTTGTTAATTGTGAGTTATGGGGTACTATATTAGCCTGTTTTTCTTTTGTTATTGTAATGAAATATCTGAGGCTCGGTACTTAACAGGAAAAAAAAGTTTATTTAGTTCACAGTTTTGGAGTTTGAAAGTCTAAACCACCTTGTGCCAGCTCTAGTGAGGGCCCCCTTGATTTTACTGCATTATGAAGAATGGTGCCTAGATGGTAGTCCATGTATAATGGAGATCATGTTGCCCAGGAGAGTCACTTTTGTTCTTACAACAGTTTGCTTTTAGAGAACTATTATATATCAGAGTGCAATGAAAATTATCTCAGTACCTTTGAGAGAAGTGCCCCAGTGTCTGTAGGACCTCCCAGAGGCCATTTCTCTTATAGGTCTGTTATCTCCTAGCATCACCACACCAAAGACCAGCCCTCCAACACATGAACATTTGTGAATCAAATACACCAAAACATAGCAGGAACCTTGATCAAGTTTGAGTGAAATATGGTAAGTGCAGTTTGCAGAATCCCTCTATTTATATATCTGGAGCAAGCAGAGAAAGTGAATGCAGCCATGCTTTGTGAAGGAGGTGGCGTGACTGAGGGATCTTTCTGCTCTGTGAGCAGAGTGAAAGCACAATTGGCCTCCAAACTAATTTGAAGTCACTGTGTTGCCATAGAAATGTTATGTGGTGTTGATGGAGATTAGAGAAATCACATCGTAAATTATCAGAACAGATGGTTTGCAATTTAACACTCTCCTAGCCCGTATTCTTGTTGCTGATAATTAAGAACCTGAAAATATCAGTTCTTACTTTGTTCTTTTACCTGTGAAAATGACAGATTGTATTGAGTGAGTCTAAAATGGGTGTTACTTATGCCATGGCACAATACTAGCTGGTGGTGGTGATATCAGATGGGGTATACTTGAGGCATTCTATGACGGTTTTTTTTTTTAACTCTGCTTAGAACCCACATGTAATACTGCTTTTCTCAGCTCTCACTTGTAGGTTTTATACTTTGCGTTGTTATTGTTGTTGCTCTTGTTATTTTGTGGTACTGGGGATTGAACCCAGGGCCTTGTGTGTGCTAATAGGCAAGCATTCTATTACTGTGCTGTACTCCTAGCCACTTTGTTTTATTATTTTGATAGCACCATTTACTAATAATTTTTATCTCCCGGCTTCATAGAAGTTGAGATGTTATGTTGGAACTTTGTTGGCAAAAAAATATTATGAGATCATTGTAGATTCAGGCAAAATAAGCAGTTTGTTATCAGCCCAATAGAGGATGTTTTCTGTAAGAAGACCTCTTTGAAAATACTTCTTTTGCTGTACTAGCCTGTGATTGATGTGCAACTCTTAAAGACAGTTTTCCTCCTTAAAGATGATGTTGTGTCTTTCAGGGAACTGTAATTTGCCCAGAATTCTGGCAGATAGAAAACAATTTTTGTGCTCCTTATTGTTTTTCTGGTGAGGATGGTCATAGTAGATAAAATACTTTAAGGAAATAATAATCTTTTTATTGTAATTAAAAACTGCTATAAAACCTTGTTTTGAGGTACTTATAGTTACACATATATTAACACAATTATTTAGATCTTTCTATTTTTTATTTGATGAAAGGAATTTTGTTCAGGAATCCTAACAGGCTCTCCTTATGTGTTATGTTTCATTTTTCATGTTCATACGTTAAAAATTAGTTGCAAAATAAGTTTTCCAGATTGCAGATAGTTCTTGAGTGGTTCTTACTTGAATGTTCTGAACTGAGATCAGATATTCACAATGGTGGGTGCTTCTTTTTGACTTTGCTGTCCATGTATGTACATGTAGTCAGCCTGTGCTGTTGGCACTGATGGTCATTTTTGATGCTCCTCAGCAGTGGGACACAGAGGCCAGTTGTGAACCTGACTCTATTATAAGTAGTTAATTTCTCCATCAGGTTTTATGTCCTTGAAACTTATCTGTCAATGCTAGAAAAGTTATTTTAAACAAGAAATAGTCTGTACAGAGCCAGAGGAGCTCAGACATGTAGAAAGATGTGAGGAAAAAATGTAGGAATAAGCCTTTGTTTCTTTCATGAGCGTATAATACCACACAGCAAGGTTGGTTCAACTTCCTGGAGACTATGTACGGTGGACTGGTTGAGCTCTATCTCAGATAAGTTAGAAAGAAATTGGCTTTGTTTTTGAAATGCATGGCTTAAGGAGGTAGGCTGTTTGGCTTGCTCAAGGATCTTTTATGTATTTGGCAGGAAGACTATCTTGTGTTTCTGTGTGAGATCTTGAGATTACTTCAGATACAATGACCTCTCGCCTAGCTGGTTATCTTTGGTCAGAATTTTGTGCTACTGGTGTTGATGTGATTGTCTTTTCTCTGTATTATTCCTTTGTCTGTCATTTACACTGAAAGAGAAATTTCCTAATTGGAGTGCCTTTGTGTTTATGTCCAATCCAGCTTATTTCATGTAGGCTCCATGCCTTGAGAATATAGTTGTCATTTTGCCTATTGGGTTACTTTACAAATACCAAGTGTATATAATAACCCTAAGAACCAAGAATCTGGAACACACACTGTAGCAGAGTGGACAGCCCGTGCCAGCTAGAACATGGATACTCACTGGCTGTGGAGCCAGCAGTGTCTCTATAAAGGAAGGGCATGCTCAAGGAAAACAGTTGAATCAAAGCAGTCTCCTTCCTCCCCACACTCTTTTAAGTATCCCAGTAGCTCTATTTTTATTTGGTCCTTCCTGTTTGAGCATCCATATTTTAAGGCTAAATGCTTTATGTACACTTAAGAGGAAATTTCCTCTCTTCAGGAGGGTAACTCATCCAGAGGTCAGTGTCTCTGCCTCAGCTTTCCCAAAAAGCCTCACCTGCCTATAAGAAAGCTCCTCCAAAAGACCCTTGAACCCTATAGATTGCTGTCTTTAACAGTCTTAAGAGCTTTGTTAATTCTTACTCTGATATCTTTATCCCTGTGTATCTGGATTTTTCCATCCTCCAGAGGCCATAAAGGTAACCAGACATGGGTGGTTGATAGCTGTTGCGGGCAAATCCATTAAATCCAGACTTAGTGAATTAATTGATGTCTTTCTTCCCTAAGTCAACTCATTCTTACCTTCCGTCTCTCACTTACTTTTTCCTTTTTACGGCATCTCTCATCTCTTTTACCACTTTGGAGTGACAGTCCCATTCATGGTCATTGCTAGGTTTTGCTGGAGGCAATCAGAGCTAGGAATTGGATTTTGGATTTTGGGGGCAGAATTTTAGGGGATGCTTCCTGTGGAGAATCTACTAGATTGTACACTGGCCTCTGAGTACAGTAGCTGTGCCCTGTTTGTCTGTCCCAAAGCCTGGAGTCTGAGCTTAGTCTCTACCTGGTACTTTTTTTTTTTTTTTTTTTTTTTTTTTTTTTGCTGTTCATTTCTTTTCAAGTGGCAGGGTTACTGGACTCTTTCTCTGCTTGGCCTCCCTTTAACCAGTTTTTTTTCTAATTTAAAATTTGCACTTGGCACGATCCTAATAAATTTGGTTTAGCAAATAAACTTGATGGGTCTTATTTTGTAGATAACTTAATTGTTTTCCTAAACTATGATATATCATTCTCAGAAATCAGTTTGGTTCACCAGTCATTCTAACACATGTAATTTCTTCTTGATATGTGTGTGCATAGATACACACAGTATATACTATGTGTTGATATATAATGTTTTCTCATTCTGTAATTTACTTTGAGGTTGGATTTTACTCACATTTGTGACCCTAGTGCTGAGTACCTAGTTGGTGCTTTGGTGGTGCTTAGTAAATGTCTGCCAGACAGATGAACAAAAAATGTTGCCTTCCCAATTCCTGTAGCCACTTCCCCTTTCTGTCTCAAGAGAGTGATGTTTAGTGGATAGCAAACTTGGGCTAGGGGCTTGTGCAGTTAATAGAATAAATCATCTCTTTAGTGGAAGCTTGTGAAGAGGGAAGAAACGGAGATAGCATGTTTTTGCAGCTGGGATATCACTGTGGAAGACAGTTGAATAAAAGAAGCTGTCCATTTTATTGCGTTGCAGTTAATGTTGCTGTTGACTTGCTTAGTGTTTAACTTTTACTAAGGTAAGTTCCCAAACTTCATGCCTTGGTCTTTGACTTTTGTCCTCCGGATAATTCCTCAGTCTCTGGGTTGGCGAAGTGCCCTGTGGACCCTAATTGACATCTGCTGATGGATTTGGCGTTTGATTAGTCACAACGGAGAGTGAAGAAGCACCCAGAATCAGGTCTTCTGTAAGTTAGGTCCAGGTGCCTCTGAATGTTTTTGTTTTAGTAAGTCAGTTTTCTAATTAGTAAGTTGTAGAAAGTAGGCAATAACATTGGAACGATTTTCTAAGCTCTTTGAGAGTATTTTTAATGGGAGCATTTTTTCACAAGTCACCTTAAAGTGTTCCAGATCCTGCTGTTTCCCCTTTTCTGTACTTTGCTTCCATTTCTGGGACTTCCCTCCAGCTCCCCCACCCCTCTGGAGGTTTTATTTATGTCAACCTGAGAGCGGGCCACAGGGCCTGTTAAAATGACACCCACCAATATGAGGCCAACCTAGTTTTTAAAATAGGTCATGTTTCTACTAAGTAGGATTTAAAAAAAAAAAACCTTTCTCTAAAGAGAACGTATTTTTAGGAAAGATGACCAGTTTGCCAATCTTGACTGTTGATAGGGCTTCCTGTAATACTTATTAGCATTGGAAAATGCTGATTTCTGGGACCTGCCTTGGACGGTCTGGGATTTTCACAGACATTCCTAAAAAGGACTGTCTTCTGTGGGCCAGCTGTGCCTGAGGCCCAGTGGTAGGCTGCGTGGAAGACTGTTTGTGGACTTAAAGAGCTCCTGGTCCCCTAGAAGCCTCTTGATTCTGAGCAGACACAGGAGGAGCCATTTCTAGCAGCACTGGTATCCTACCCCTGTCCCCAAACCAAAAAGTACTCTTGCTTTGCCTATCAAATATTTATTTCTTACTTAATAAAAAAACCTTAAATCTCTCAAAAGTTATATTTTTGATGATTGTGCTCTTTATCTGTATTCATAGTGAACTGGTAATGAAGAGTGTGATACTGGCAAGATATTCAAGCCATAGTGAATTAAGAAGGGAAGAAACTAAGATGGAATTTGCAAAGTAGGTCTTTAAAAAAATGGGAATAATTTCTGGTAAGGAACTTGGAGAAGTTTCTAGAACACTGTCTTACATTTGTAAAATTGGAAAGAGGTCTGAAGAGCTGTGAAAACTGACTCATTTCACGGGCATAAACATTCAGTCTCACAGTCAGTCACATCATCCCCAAATTATGGACCTGTTCCATGAGAAATGCAGGTGTCATGGATTTAATTCATGACTGAATTTTGTTTGCTCTTCACCTACCCTAACGCAAGAAATACACTCTGGAGTTTCCTCTAAAGTTCTCCAGATAAAGAGATCCCCCACGTTAGGTGAACCAAACAGATTAGAAAACTAGATAGTCTCCCCTAACCCTCTTTTTGTGGTTCTGGGGATTAAGCCCAGGGGGCTCTACCACTGGTTACCTCCTGAGTCCTTTTTTTAAAAAAAATTTTGAGACAGTTGTTAAGTTGTCCAGGCTGGCCTCATACTTGTGATCCTCCTGCCTCTGTCTCTCTAGTAACTGATATTGCAGGAATTCACAATCATATTTTTGAAATAGGAGTCTCCCCCGTGACTGTTAATACTTGGCAACAGAATGTGTCTTATATAACCTGATATAACAACTGTCCATTTTCCTTGTTGCTTTTTAGGAGGGTTGAAATTTATTTAACAATTTTACTAACAATGATTTTATTATTTTCCTATGGTAGAATATCTTGTATTTGGGTGCTGGAAGTTTTTGTGATGCTGCCTTCTTTCCTTTCTTCTTGCTTGCGGTTCTGCCCCCGTAGCTAGTATTAGTTTGTTTGGCTTTATTTGGCTGCTTTGACTTGGCGGCGGATGCCATGGTTTTGAGATTGCTTGTAATGTAAGTGCTTAAATTCACATCACTGCATGTTTGTATTATTCATCTTAATAATTGAGCATTGTTTCAGCCTTTTTTAAAAGAATAACTGTAGTTAAAATGCAAAAGTATTGTTGGAAGTTTTATCAAGGGACCCTGAGTCCCTCTGAAAGGCCTCTCTTGGGCCACATTGTAGCCTATGTCCATGAGGCCAGAGGGGAGCTATGGAACAGGGAGATTTTGCCAACTTCCCAACCCTCATTTGATAGTTAAATCTTGTGATTGCTAGGTGTTCTTTTTAGCTGGTGTTGTCACTACATAGAAAGTTAGTTTTTTTGACTGTTCCTGTTTGAGTTTAGCTTTTTAGTTGGGTTATTTGAGGTGAACACATAGTTTGTTTAAGTTTGTTTTTCTTTGTGTTGGATAGAATTGAAGGGAAATTTAAGATGTTCTGGTCTGCTTGTGTTCACCTCAGTTGTACTCTTAATGCACAATAAAACTGTTTCTATTCTCCCTTGTTTTTAGATGGAAGTTCCCTCGTTTTAATTTTTATGAACAGTTCCAGACAATACAAGAGTTGTATTTTCAATATAGTTTTCTTACATCTCTATTTTCTTAATTTTGTAAGCTGGTATCATTGCTCATGACCATGGATTGTCTGGGTTGTCTTTCTGTTGATGGCAGGCTTAATTAGTAGTGACTGTATTTGATGATCTTGCTTCAGCGTTGGGAATTTTGAGTTACTTTTCTTACTTTGCCACTAAGTCCCAGAAAATAGCTTGCCTCATTTCATAAAATCTTACATATTAGTTTCTTCTCTGGGTATTTACCAAGTTGTTGGTATTGTTTGTTTTATTCAGCTGGAGTGCTTGAGTTACTCTCATAAAATACCATAGTAGTAAAATTCAGTGTAATCTGTTTGTTTTTACTTCTGTGATAGTAGTAATAAAATTGTTTTCTGAACCTCTTGATGGTTATTTTTCATACCGGGTTCATTAACAAAGGATCATACACCAGTAGATTATAGTTCTGCCTTTGGAAAATTAGAAGTACTTAATGGCATTTTAGGATTAGATTGAGACTGAAAATACAAGTAAATTGATAGGGTTTAGATGATACAATGCTGTTGTGACCAGCTATAGAGTGACTTCATAATTAGGTCATTTTAGAGAGGCTTTATTACTTAAGGCAAAAGATAACGAGATTTCACAGGTACATGAGAGAGTTTAGAAGAGTGTTTCTGAAAGTTGTTTAGGAAAGCATGGCTCCAGATGACTTAATATCAAGCAGGCGGTAGAATTAGGAAGAAGGAGGTAGGAGATCGGAAATCAGGTTATTTCTCAGGCTCTTAAGGAAATGACTCAGAGAATTAACTCATTTGTACTTGTGAGGTGGGTTTTTGTATTTTATACTAACCAGCTATTTCTGTTGTCCTACCATGTTTTGGAATGCTTTTTGTTAAGGTTTGTGTTAGACTATATTAGAGATTAATGGGGAAATCATTTGCGACAGCTTTATGATGTAGGCACTATGCAGCTTTGTTGCTTGTTAGCCAGAGGGATGTAGTGGAGAAAGCGGAATGGTTTGCGGGCACTGTGGGTCGAGAGTTTTGGTTTTAGTTGCAGGCGTGTCTGTGCCTTGACTGGGGTCTTTAGTCAGTCCCTAACCTTCCTCTCTGCAACTTAAGCAAATCGTGGACACTCTTTCCTGCATCAAACTCATCAAACTAGCATTTGTTAATTACTTTTATGCTAAGCAGTTGCTAGAAGTACAGCTTCTCTTAAAGGATTTGTTATTCTTTTTTGTTGTCGTCGTTGTTGTTGTTGTTGTTTAATGAGACAGGGTCTTGCTCTGTAGCCTAAGCTGGTCCTGAACTCACTACGGATCCTGGCTGGCCTTGGACTTACAGCAGTCCTCCTGCCTCAGCCTCTTAAGTGCTGGAATTACAGACATGTGCCATCACATCTGACTTTTTGTGGTGCAGGGGAATCAAACTCAGGGCCTTGTGCTTGCAAAGCAAGCGGTTTAACTGCTGTGCCATTCCTCCACTGCCTTATTTGTGATTCTTGAGAGAGTATTATCTATGTAGAAATACATTTCATCACTTCATTCAACCATTTGCATTAGAAATGTTAAAAACCTAATCATTTATACCTTAAGAAAATTTCAGTATTAGGTGAATATTAATCATTATTGGCCCTCTTTCCATATTCTTCTGATATCTCTTTTTGTGGTATTGGAGAAACCCAATGAACCCAAGACCTTCCCACTGGGTTTGTGTATCTTTGATGCTTTTTAAATTTTTAAATTTTAAGACAGGCTTGCCAAGTTGCCCAGCCCAGGCTCAAGCTTTTGATCCTCTTGCTTTAACCTTCTAGTTCTTAAAACTTTGTCTGTATATAAACTTGCCCTAATATCAGGTATTATGAAGTTATTTTGGGGAGAGGACCGGAAATGCCTTAGAATCCTAGGGTATTAAAGATACTAAGATTGTTCAGAATGTCCAACCAAGCCAAGTTGCTTAATAAGTCAATCAATCATTGGTTTGTTACTTCTTCATTGTGCATTACCACAAAGAGAACTGATTTATATTCAGAAAAAAGTAAGAGAAATAAAAGATAGTATAATAGTCTGCCAGAAGGAATGTTATTACAAGAAAAGTCCATTGGTGACGTCTCCTATTGGTCACTATAAATAATCTCCACTTTTGATCAAAATTACAAAAATGCATACCTAAATATTTTAATATTTGAATATCTCTAAAACTGCACCATTTTAGGTAATGATGGCTAGGTAAAGCTAAACTTTGTAACATTTGTAATAACCTTGTAACACTGTAGACATAAGAGCTTGAAGTCAAATCCAGGTAATTCTAAATTATTTATAATAATGAAGAATAAAGCGAGAGCTTAACCAGTACTAGTTTTTAGGTTTGTTGCTTAGTAAAAGTACAGATAGAAATCACCAAAGATGTGGGTGGGCTGCTCCCAAAATGATTTTTTTAGTAGACCATTCAGTAGCAATATTTTTGAAACTGGACTGTTCTAGAGTCGTAATTTTGAGGACTACTTATTGGTTGTTCTACATATTTTTTGATTTTAAACTTACTCACTGGATGTAATATTAGTAAGAGAAGGGGAGAGGGAGAAGGGGACAGGTTGATCATAATTAGACAGGTGCACTGAGTGTCACCTTTGCTGAGGGCTTGCACAGCTGCACATTCTGAATTAGACAAACATATTTTATGTGTACTCCACTTTTTGTTTTGCAAAAATCAGATTTTCTTGCCAGCAAGGTATAACAGTCATCTGCCTCTTAATTATATTTTGAAAAAAAATTACACCTACAAAAAAGTTGAATAATAGTGCAGTGAGCACAGCTTGTCTTTTGCTTGGATTTACCAGATGTTTACTTTGTAGTAATCTGTTTCTTCTCCCTCAGTCTCCTCCACCCCTGTTTCCTTTAGGACCCTGATGACTGTGAATTATTTATGCTTAAAGTTAAATATTGTTCATATTTTTAAAACATCATGCACATTTTGGGAGCATTAATAAAACCCCATGAATAAATAGGTGACTAACGTTCACCTGAGAGGAGTGGATTATGAAAGAAGCTCAGAAGTAGAAATACATGGGCAGTTTTAGCATCATGGTTTAAACCGGATACATTTTCATTCACTAAACAATGTCATAGAGAGTGACAAGGACCCTATTGTCGTGGAGACAATGGCTGGCTTGTGGGCGACAGTCATCCTAAGTGTTGGCCAGGAATGCCCAAAGTAGCCCTTTGTCATAGAACTGGATTAATGGAGTGGAACACAATAATAACAGTTGATTAAGCCAAAATACAACTCTAAGCAGGCAGAAACACTGTGGAGTCACAGTAAAAGGAACACCACTATCAGGGTGTTGTGACTACTCAGTGAAGTGCAGAATAGTGTCACTGAGGAGAAGGATGTCTAAGGACCATGAGATCAGAGTTGACTCTCTGATAGAACTGACCTTTGAGTTGGATATGGAGGGCTCTTCAGCCTGTAGTGTAGAGTAAGGGAGGAAACAGAGCTGCCTACCCACTGGCCCCTCTAATGGCCTCTAAACATTTGCAATCAGCAAAACCCTTTAAAAGTGCTTATTTTAGAGAAACCCATCATATATGTAGGTAATGAGGAGGGCTATGATGATTTTTGAGTGGGGTGGTGAGACTTATTTTCCTGCAGCTCTTAGAAGCATTCATAGATTTCTCAACAATCATAGATACTTACGTGGGCTTGCTTTTTCTCTTCCTTTCCTTTTCCTTCTTTCCACAGTGCTAAGGATTGGACCCAGGGCCTTCACAGCTGTGCTGTCAGGGACTCACTGAGTTGGAAGGCTAAACTCAGACTTGTAATCCTCCTGCCTCAGGCTCCCAAGGTCCAGAGATTTCACACATGGGCCGCTCTACCTGGCTGTGGGCTTCTTTCTAATTAGCTGTATGAACTGCTAGTGCAGATCACCTTCTTTATTTAAAAGAAGAAATAAATCTGACTTGAAGGATACTAGGAGAATTATTATGAAAAAATAGGTGGGTACTGGAGTGCCATTTCTCTCAGTAAGAAGAATTATAAAGTTTATTTATTTATTTTACTTATTTATCTTTTGTGCTGGGGAACAAATCTAGGGCCTTACACATGCTAGGCAAGTGCTCTACCTGGCTCATTATATTTATTATTTCATTTTATTTTTATTTAGATTTTTGAGTCTTGCCAAGTCTCCTGTGTTAGGCCGTAGCTTGCCATGTGACTACCTCAGCCTTCCCGGTAACTGGGATTACAGACATTGCACCACCATGCCTGGTCTGCCGCATATTACAGCAGACTTAGAGACCAGTTTCCCCCACTTATAGTGATACCATCATTTTGATTTTCTAGGATTATTTGTTGCTAATTGAAAGCAATAACACTGACATAAAAGCCCAGAAATTTTGTTTTCCACACGTAAATTGGAAGTGTTCAGTTTCTGTGATTCTTGGGCACTTGATGGTGGTCAGTTTATATATAAATTCGCATGCTGTCTATATCTTGATGTTGTACTTTATAAATAGAGCTTAATTTTTCCAAAATAGCCAGCAGCACCAAGGGCTAAATAAAAGTTTATGCAAGGCTGTGGTAGGAAAGTAGGCAAGGAAATATGTCTCTTCAGTATTTCAGTGTTGTCACCATGGTAGAGATTCTTTAGTACGTCTTAGAAAGAAAGTATTAAAAGTACTTTGTAGTACTTTTTTGTCCTGCAGATTTATGAAAAAATTAGC
This sequence comes from Ctenodactylus gundi, assembly GCA_004027205.1. Classification (NCBI taxonomy): domain Eukaryota; kingdom Metazoa; phylum Chordata; class Mammalia; order Rodentia; family Ctenodactylidae; genus Ctenodactylus; species Ctenodactylus gundi. Next base: position 1,170,941 of record PVKB01000024.1, read on the forward strand.
TCTAATTTCCATTAATCCATGTTGGTGCAACTTTCTGGCTGTATTTTATAGTACCCAAGTTAAGCAGATGCAGCTGCAGTTTGCCCTGTACATTGGTACCTTAGTTAAGGCTGTTTTGGTTGCTGGATCAAAAAAAGGGGGAATATATTACAGTTGTATTACAGTTGTATAGGAGCCAATCTCCAGGAGGAAGGTGGCATAATCTTGCCTGACCTTCAGAGGAGCTGCTGGATGGAGACTGTTCACTTTTCATTTCTTTCTAGGAGTCTACTTAGTGCTAGCTTGCCAATTTTACCCAGGAAGCATTAATTCACCTTCCTTGTTCAAGAAGGGATGGATTATAAATCTGAAAAATATCGCATTTCTAATGGTCCCATTTTGGGACAAGTGTTTGCCTGGTCAACAGCATACGCAATACATACAGGGCCTGCGAGTTAGGAACTGGTTCTTCAGGTGATTTTTTTAAACCACCTTCTTGTCAAGGGTAGAGATCACAAAGCCAATGTGTAACAAAATACTATTTTAGGGATTTTTTTTGTCCCAAGTCAAGACCCATGAATTTGGGTGGGAAAAAAATTAATTACATTTTTGTTTTCATGGATTCTAGGAAAATACAGTGGTTATTTTAATGATGAATGTAGTGTGGTAGATTCAGTATTATCTGACAGATCACTCATGGATATCACAGATATTTTCAGATTACACTGATTATCGCAGATCACTGCTACTTAAAAATATATAGTAGTTACTAGATTGCTAGATCTGTAATATGCAGTAAAGAATCATATCTTACTTTAGAATCTTCTGACTGCTTATATGAATAGATAAAATTGGTTTTCTGTTTTCTGTGTTTTATGCACTTTAAAACTGGTGTTCTGAGAAGAGATCCAGAAGTTTCACCTGAATGTTAGTAGTTAGAAATGCACAACGCTCCTCAAAATTACCAGTTAAGATTAAGATCACAGTTTTTTTGATGGCTGTCAGGATTCAAGTGTATTCTAATTTTTCTCTTTCCTTCTGGTTTTCTGCACTGCACTTTGAGCTTTTTTGCCCTTTCCACCATCTCTATTGCCTTTTATCTTTTAATAATTATTGATGGGCTCTTGTTTTGTCTTTTGTACAAATTGTACATTCTTAGGCGCTAATGATTCTAGATTATTGTAGAGTTTTGGCGATAAAACTAGGTCTTGGAGTATAATCTCAGGTTATGTAAGCACAGTATGTTTTGAGCTACATTTCTGAAGATTGAGAGTGATAAGACAGATAAAACTTCATGTAAATCTATGTATTTATAATAAAGTAAGTTTTATCACATTGAAAAATACATGAATATTTTAGAAATTCTTCCATATAATAACATAGCCTGTTTCTGGTTACAGTAAATCTGTTTATTGTGACCTCAGCAAAATTTATTAGCGTTGTCAAAATACATGGGATTACCTAGACTTTGTGCTAGATTGAGGAGATGTACTTAGGAAAAGAAGTTTCATAAAATATCATGTTGCAATAAATGTGTTTGAATCAGAAATACTAATTTGTGAAGAATAGAGGTTAATACATTTTAGGGTAACAAATATCAAGTCTAGCTCTCATTTTAAGGTCTGTTGTATGGGCTGGAGGAATGGTGCAGCAGTTAAAGCACTTGCCTAGCAAGTTCAAGGCCCTCAGTTCGATTCCCTAGCACCACGTAAGGCGGGCATGGTGGTGCACGCCTGTAGTCCCAGGACTTGGAAGGCTAAGGCAGGAGGATTGCTGTACAGTGAGCTCAGAACTAGCCTGGGTTACAGAGCAAGACCCTGTCAGGACAAAAGTGTAGGTTGGGAATAAAGATAAGTGGGAAAACACGTGCTATAACATGTGGGAAGCTGTGGTTTCAGTCCCTGGCACTGAAAACAGCAAAAGCAGTCGATGTCAGTTCCTTATAAAAGTGTTATAAAGTTCCACATTATAACTTTAAAGATACTTTTAAAACACTGAACTTTTTAAGTGTTTAAAAATTACTTACTGGCAAGTAAATGGAGAGAAGACATAATTCTTTAAAGCGTAGTCACTAAAGATTTGGTTCTAACATTGTTTTCTGTGACTGTTGACTATTTTATGCATATAGTTACAAGGTTACTAGGTATGTTCATTTTAGAAATGAAGTACGAGGCCATTGGATTTAGTCCTAACAAGTATTTTTAGGAAAGCACAAACGACATTTATAGTGCTTGCTTAGTGTACTTCAGGTTATATGCTACAGGTTGTTAGGAGACCTTTGCTTTGAGGTACAACAACAGTGGCGCTCACAGTTGACAGTAGTGAGCACACAGGGAAGTCTGGATGGTGCAGATGCTTTAGTTTGAAATTCATTCAAGTGTTGAAATTAATATGTTAAATACTGGAAAAATTGTAAATTAACATTTAAATTTTGTTTTCGATGGCTTGTATTTCAGAAGTTTAGAATTTTCAAAGTTGAGAGGATACATTTTAATTCTTTTGTTAATAACTGAATATATGGGCAGATACAGAAAATTTCTTTAATCGTCATCTTAATACCGCGCACTCCACCATCTTTGCTGAAAGTCCCCTCCTGTAACCTGGGAGATTAACCAGATAGGAACTTGAAAAGTAAAGATGGGAAAATCAAACAGCTGATAAAGAAGGGGAGAGAGAACTCTGCGGGACTAATTGGCTCTTCACTCCAGGACTGGTTCCAGAGCCTGGGGACCTTTGGAGCGTAGGAATCATTCTTGTCTCCTGCTGAGAGGCTTCTGTTCCTCATCAGTCACTGCCCAAGGTGCTTAGGAGTTTCCTTCTTTTGATTGCTGAGTGGATTGGCCAGGAGAAAGAGGGGCTGTTGTGCACCGTGATGAAGATTAAAACCTCTGGAATTCCCACAGGCTCGTGATTACGGAAACAAAAGGAAAATCATTCCTGGCTGTAATATGGGATGACTCTGCTTATAGCACACAAATATTTTTATCAGCATTGTCTTCATTTTCTTTTTATTTTGTTATTTTATGCCTATATTATTTCCAATTAGATATTATGCTTTACATTTTGTTGTTTGCGGCTTTTTATTGTTTAACAGATACTCCTACTTCATGGAGTTGCTTTTGATTCCCCTGCCTTAAAAAAAATTCTGTCCTAAAAAACCTCTTTTAAGGCAGAGTCCCTCTGGCCGTTCCTATTGCTTTAGATATGCTGAACAGAAGCAGGTTAGTTGTTTGTGTGGGGCTAGGACCACACAACAAGGGCTAAGGTCAAAAGGGAGCTAGCTCACTTGTAGGCAGTGGCTGTCAACACAAGAATGCTAGTACTTACATGAGAAGAAAAAATGAATAATGTCAAGTTTATTTATGTAGAGATGTTTGCTGAGATTCAGCTTTTGAGACTGTTAATTCTTGTGCACTGGTCATGGGTTAAAACTCTGTGATGTGGTTTGAAGCTCCGTCCTGCTTGGGATTGGAGAGGTGACAGGTGTTGCAATCAATGTTGTTGCTTTCCTAGCTGGACTTTTCCTTATTGATTGGTTGACTATATGATTTATTATCCAAATAGAGACTCATTTAAGGATGAAATGGAGAATAGCTAATAATCATTCAGGAGCAGGAAGTGTAAACTGTAACTGTCCTTTTAAGTTGGGGTTGGATGGTGACTATACATTCTGACCACAGTTTGATAATCCTCATATGTAAATAAGGGAGAGTCATAGGAAGATTTGATGACTTTTAGTGATAACTGTTTTTTCTTTGAGACAGGGTCTCACTCTGTAGCCCAGGCTGGTCCTGACCTCACGGTGGAGCCCAGGCTAGCTTTGGACTAGCAGGAGTCCTCCTGCCTCAGCCTCCTGAGTGCTGGGATTTCAGGTGTCTGCCACCGGCTTTATGTGGTGCTGGGGAATCGAACTTAGGGTGTTGCACAAGGCAAGTGCTTTAACTGCTGTGCCATTCCTCCAGCCCTAATACTGATTTTTAATTTATTATTATTTAGTTTTTGGTATGGCTTATCCCTCGCTTGGCTCAATGATGTTGATTCAATCATGGGCACAAAAAAGGCATGGACAGCCAGCCAAGAGTGGTCAGAGAGATGATGCTGAGTCAGAAAGCTCCCATCAGTAGTGTTCTGTGTGAAAACAGACATTCAGTACATGCAGAGAACTCCCTCCCCTCAGCCCTTGGGGTAGTTGAACTGCTCATTCTGTGTGTGAGCGAAGTGTGACTCCAGCCGTGAATCAGGATTTGTCAGCAACACTCAGGGTCTGGCTGGCCTGGTAACCTTCCTGATAGCTCAGAAGGGGGTCTTTGTGTGACCCTCACACCCACACAATCGCAGGAGGAAGGTGGTGAAAAAGGCTTTTTCACTGCCTTCACATTTGGAATGAGTGAAGAGCTGCTTTGGTCACAGTCTGCTCCTGCTCCTGGGTGGCTTGTCAGCTCTCCCGACCTTGTCCCCCGAGTGGGCTTGTTTTTCCGCAAAGGGAAAAATTATGTTCAGCAGTTACACACCTTGAATAAAACAGGCAATTTCTTCCTGTATGTTACAGAGACTGCTCTTTTATTCTTAATTGTTTTATGATGCTTGATTGCAAGTTTAAAACTAAAGATAAAAATGTATTTTTTGCCCTCCGAATTCTTCATATTAAAGCAGTCAAATAAGTTAGTATATACAAAGACATCTTTTTCTCTCATTTTAGAATTTAGTAACATAGTTTGTGCCTACTTATAGTCACTCAATTTTCAGAGGTATGCTGGATACATTAATGCTTATCTGAATAAATAAGACACGGCCTGCACATCATATTTCCTAATTTTCTGATGTAACTTCTTGAAATAACATAAATAAAAAACTGGTTATGTGCTGGTATTTGCATTCCCTACAGCCTGAGTTTCCAAAGCTGATCATTACATACTGCCTGAAACTTCCTACTCTCAATGTATTAAAGAAAAGATTATTTTGACAAGAATGAGCCAAAAGAAGATAATTGACTTTGAAGTATGCTAAGAATATGGTATAAAATGAAAGCTCAGTATTCTTATCTATATAAAGTTCATTTGCAGTCTAAAAAATACAGTCTAAATTGGGCTTTTCTAAGCATCTCAGTTTTAGCTTTAAAAAACTCATGAAGGTAGGACATGTGTTCTATTCTGATCTTTCAATATAAGAATACAGATAGTTTTAATTTTCTCTTGAAATTTATAGTTTGAATTGTTTTTTTTTTTACATCTGAAAACACCTAATTTTGTCCTGTGAAATCCTTAGATAAGAGTCAGATACAAAATATTCCTAAACATACATATTAACTTTTGCAGTTTTTTTGGTTACTTAATAGTGATGAGTACAGTATCATAATGCATTTTTGATTGATTATTTTTGTTAGCCATATTTTTCAACTTATCTTTTTGTTGGTCGTGCTGTATATATGTGTGCATGAGCCCGGGGGGTTGAACCCGGCTCCTCAAATATAATAATCATGTGCTCTACCAGCCTTTAAAAGTAAATATATACATAGTAAATAATACGTTATTTAAGAAGTATATGATGAATGTTGATTTTTTTTTTTTTTTTTTTTTTTTGCAGATAGCCTTTTATTCTCAGGTGCTTTAAAATGTGTTAGAGAATACTGATAAGGCAAAATTCTTCCAGTTAAAATTATGTCAGTGCCTGTTTGAAGGTGTTGGCATTTGTTGAGAAAGAAGTTGGTGTGGGCTGCCTCACCTGAGCACAGACCAGTCTGGAGTTTGCTCCCTGCTTCGTTTTGTCATCAGACACGTGGGCTCGCCACCTGGTAAACTATGGAGGCCTTTGTGTCAGGTTGTGGATGACCATGGGCAAGCCTGTGATGGGAGTGGTGTGTTTCTGAGGGTGTATGTTTGGTAGGGAATACTTGCCTAGGACAGGTGTCTGCACTTGCCCTAGGCAACTACACTGAAGAAATCCCACTGAGAGCAATTGAATACTCAGTACTCTGGCTTTTCTTCCTTTCCACTTAGAGACCACTGTCAGGGGCATGTGAAGACAGATTGGAAGATCGTGGCCCATTTCTTGGAAAGAGTATCATTTCTGGTTCTGTCACATAGACATTGTGTAATCCCCTTAGCAATATGACTGCTGGTCACAGAGCGACTGTACTGTGTTGGAAAAGGACCTTAGTGACTGTGGTTTCCAGCCACCTGAACTCTTCTACTGAGCCTTTCTTGTGGATGATTGCATTTGACCCTGCCAGACTCGTGTGTGCACTGTTATTTCTCCATGTCGCAGATGGGGACACACAATCTCAGAGATACTAACCCACTCATTTGCTAAGGGTTACAAGGCTGGTAGGTATAGATTTGTTGGGGTCTAGACCTTGTTCTAACTCTGAAGCACGTATGTGTGTGTTTTAGTTTTGGAATTCTACTATAACTTTGTTTCACTGTTTCTTCCAACTAAGTTTTAGGTATAGGTTGTGTGTAGAAAGGTGTGATAAATATAAATAACAAAACATGTTTTGGAGAATTTTAAAAATGACATTTAAAGACATCAATTTATACAGCAAACCTGTCAGAATAATTGATTCCGTAAAAGTTTAAAAATTACTGCTTGTTAAATCTTTCTTTAACCTCAAAACTCTTCCTTTTTCCTAAAATCCCTGCAGAAATTCTAAGTAACAATAATAATTTTGTTATTTATTTTTTGGTACTAGGGATTGAACCCAGGGCCTAGGTGTGTGCTAAGCAGCACTCTGCCACTGAGCTATATTCCCAGCCCCCAAGAAGAAGGAGAGAGGCACAGAAACAGCACCGCTGCTATTTAACCATCATTTTTCCAACTTTGTGACGGGCTTAGTTTCACACTTGGACTAGACCCGATTCTTTGCTGTCACTCTAACTCCTTCACTTGTTGAGGAAGACTCCAGGGACAGTTACAGCTCCTGTCTGCTATTCCTGCCTGCATCTTTTAAGGTCTTTAAAGATTGTTTTTTGGTGTGCTGTGAACCTGAGGGACTCTGCCAACTACTAACCTTTGATAAATGGTGATTGTTTTACTTTGAATGTATTTTCATAGTAAGCATTTTTTTTAATAAAAATTATCTGGGAGGATATGGCTTATAAGGTAAAGATGGATTCCAGACGTTAAAAAGTGTACAGATCTTACTGCAGCTCTCTGATGTGTGGCTTAAGAGTCTGCCAGCTGAGGACTGCTGATGGACCCTATTTTCAGGACCCTAAGCCATGTGAGTAGCTATCTCAGAAAATGCTCTTCAGATAGTGGATTTCCACATGTACTGAAAATCCATCCTGTTAGTAACTGAATGCCTTGTGGAATTTATTCTGTGGGGATTTTGAAATGCTTTTGTTAAGAGAGTTCATCTTAGCAACAGCAGATACATTTGGAGAATTGAAGGAAATTCTGTACACTGTTTGTGTGCCCTTTCAGCAGAAGGGCAACTGACCGCTGCTTGAAATGGGGTGTCCTAAGGCTACAAGCCTACCCTGATTTGTGGCGCCTTTCTAGTCACTGGATCATGGAGCTTTGATTCTACATGGTACCTTTTACTACTGCTCTGTAGTCTGCAAAAGATACTTGATGATATTGATGATATTTTAAGCAAATACTTGTTTCTTTTTTCTTTTCCTTTTCTTGAGAAAATAAAAAAGGCTTCAAGTGTTCTGGAACACTGTTATAATTCAGGACCATGTTGCTGTGGAGTAGTCATATTTCCCTTGCTGATAGTTTATGTCCAGATACAGTAAACATGATGCCCTTGAAGAGGAAAAGTCTGAATCTTAACCTCTTTAAAAATGTTTCTGAGTTAAATTTTCATCTTAAAATACTTCTTAATGCTGCTTTTCATTGCTTACCATATGTGCAAAGTTTTTGGTGTTTTAAGTAAAGATTTTGGTTAAGTCAACACGATGAGGACAGGCATGACATACTCTGGGTGTCCTTCTGCAGGTAGTACTGCACTTTCCTGGTGTTTCTGTGCTTTTTTGTGTGATTGCAGTCCTATTGTTCACTTATACTGTGGCTGTTTTGAATCCTGACTTCAAATCAGACTTACCTTTGAGCAACTTTCTTTTATTGAGCCATATACTCAGTGCAAAGGTGGGATGCACCAGTAACTCCTGTGCAGGGCCATCCCAGCCCTCACACCTCCGTACATTGTTGATTGGTATTAATACAAATTATATGTTTGTACACATGTGTTGTAGGACCTTTGGTGGATGAACATTTGTATTAAATAAAACTGCTTTGTAGTTGAAAATACTCAATTTTTTTTTGGTGACTCTCGTCCTGCATTTTTCTGTATAGTCAGGTGATTGCACAAAGCAGTTGGAAAGTCTTGAATATGTTACATTTTGCTCTGTGGATGAGTACAGTTAAGTGCCAAATGGAGATAAGTGATGGTTAGAATAGAGAAATATAACTTAAAATGATTTTGATCTGATATTACCACAAAATATTAGTAGTAAACATGGTTTAGATTATTTTAAAATTATGAGCTTCTGTTCCATATATGCAGTATTTTTGCCCGCATTTCAATACATAAAATTTCTGGGTTTCTGTAGTGAGACTTTTTCAGCTCAACTCAGCAGGTCGGTTTTGTAAATTCTGATTAATATAGAACTTATTCTGAAAATTTATCAGTGTTTTCATGAGTCCAGTATCTGTATCCATATCTGAGATGTCCAGTAATTGTAGATGCTGTAACTTTTAGACATCTTTGTGTATCTCTCAACAGAGAATGTTTTGGTGTGTTAATATCTCTTCTTTCTCCAGTGAAAAACTTTTGTTAAATCTTATGTTGTCTTGTAATTTGTAGCATTCTGAGTGAAGGAAATGAAGGTTTGCTCAAGCGCATGAAAGAAAAATTGAGCAATTTTTTATTAAAAACCTAGCTTTGGAAGTCATACTCAAGTATGTGAGCAGTATGTTCCCCCTATGTTGCAAGGTAGACAGGATAAGATTACTGGAGCAGGGTAGTGGTGGTGGCAGCTCTGGATTTCCCTAAATTCTAAGTAGATTGCTGTATTCAGTCATTTTTATTGACTGAATTCTAAACACTTGAGCCTATCACCTTCCCCTCCCCATGCATATTAGTTTCTCTGTCTTTCTTTGCTCGTTTTCTCTCCTTTCTTTCATACCTTAAAGGCTAATAGTGAATGTTTTCTCACTTGAACCCAAACAATGATAAAGTTATGGAAGATTACAAAAAACTTGGTCTTACTTTGTTCACCCAGTTTGAATTCTGAGGACTACCTGGTTGGGTAGTAGAGTTTATGCACAAGGACGTTGACCATCCCTGTCCTTCCTGGTCCAGTGGGAAAGACATCCTGCTGATGATGGCCAGCTGTCACATAGCCAGCACAAACTTATTTAGCATGGCAGTGGTGATAGGTCTGCTAGTTTAAGTGAGCCTCCAGCCCCAGGTTGGCCACCATAGCCTGGCAGAGCTACGTTCATACCTTCCCATGTACATCTGCTTCCTTACATGAATCTGACCCCATGTGCATTTGACCCCCTGCGTTCATGTCAGAATGACTTTCTGGCTGAGGAGAAGAGAGAAGTTGGGAATATTGTTGTTTTTGTGCCAAACACATACAAGGGGGTGTGGAAGCCCCCAAAATAAGTGGAAATAATGACTTAGAGGAGACATAGGGTTTAAAAGAACAAACTGATTGGGAAAGTGGTAGATCTGGTCTCATTGAAGGAAAGTTACACACACACTCTCTCTCTCTCTGTGTGTGTCTCACTCACTCCTTGGTTCATTTTCTTTTTTCTTTTTGTAGTCCCAAGGATTGAACCTGAGGACTTGAGCATGCTGAGTTACAGCTGTAGCCCTAAGAATGCTTTGAAACTGAAATTCAAGATTTATGAGAAGCAGTCCTGCCTGAATTTAGCTAATTTATAACGTGAATTTGTATAACAGAAAAAAATAAATATTAAAAGTGTTTTTCCATTAGCAAATGAAAAACAGTGTCTTACTTAGTCTTTGCTTTTGTCAGGTAAATTTTTGAGTCTTGCATTTAATATCACTAACATTGTATTGTCTTGCCTAAAATTGCGAGTGTATGTTAAGCACTTGTGGCTTGAGATAGAATTTTTTAATGTTACAGAATTGTCTTTTATTTTGTGGCTTATAGGGTTTGTCCATAATAGTTCTTTACTTTATCCCACAAGTGATTTGATTTAGCAGAAGACAAGTTGGAGATGTATATATGTTTTACACACTGTATTTAGCATGTTCTTGACAGAATATGTCAAATTGGACAGTCGAGGAATAATAATTCCTTAGTCTGCAGCGTACATCTGGAGAAAATCTAATTACAGCTCTCAGACTTGTCTTATAAATGATCTAGTCTCTTTCTTATATTAAGTGAAATAGACAGCTGTTGCCTTCATGGTGACTTTTTGCACCTTATCAAGCCTTCCCAGTGACCATGTGTGCAGATGTGGGTGGGGTGGGAAGTGTATGTGTTTTTCATCTTCCAGTGAGAGAAGAGTTTTTCTTTTTTGAGTATTCTGCTTGAGAGAACTTCTGGAAAGACTGATTCCTATTTGCACTCTAATGAATAGTTTCAAAATATTTTTCTAGGCTGCTTGGTGCCTGGGAGTTTTGAATACCTTGTAAAATGGACTTTTAAGAGGTAGACACAATTAACACTACTGAGTTGTGTTTATATATTGGCCAGATTCATGAGACTCTGCTAGAAAATAAAGTGTTACCTTGAGTCAAGTATGGCATTTTAAACTTGCCCTTTCTCCTTAAAAACCACTTGGCTTGAGCTTGAGACAACCAGGTTCTCTCTTGTTTTTCTTGTCTAGTCACCAGACCTTCAAACTCCAAGCTGGCCTTCATAACACTAAGATGTATTCCTTTTTTAGAAGTAAAAGTACCTGGCCTCTATGGTACATAACTGTGAGTCATCTAGTGGATATTAAAGAACTATAAAAACATACTTCAACATAGTTTTTCACTTTGTTCCGGAGAACAGTCTAAATTTGGACTAATTTGAAGTTGGAGGGTAAGGCTGTGTCCTTGGTGCCCCAAGGAACTTTCTGGGCGGTGCCTTCTTTGAGTAGTGGGTTTGCTTGCTGCTTCCACTGCCTCCTCTTTGCCTCTCTCTTTTTTAATTTTGATAGTGTTGCACATGTTAGGGAAACCACTGTACTACTGAGCTACATCATCAATTTCCTGCATTCAGTTTCCTAAGATGTTTAGGGGTATGATGCCTCGTGACTTTGTCATACCCTGTTTTTGTGGTGGATAAACCTATGTTTATTTGAAGTTTTATATTAATATTTAGTAATATTTGAGCAAAGTAGATCAAGATGAGTGCTTAGTAATATCAATATATGTAAAAGTGAGAAAGTTGTGAGGTGAAAAAGTTACTTGGCTAGAGCATCTCAAAGTGTTGTATGGGAACTTGATGATAGTTTTTTGTTTTGTTTTTCGAGGCAGGGTCTCACTGTAGTTTAGGCTGGTCCTGAACTCAGTATGTAGCCTAGGTTGCCTTTGAACTCAACAACAATACTTCTGTCTCAGCCTTCTAAGTGCTAGAATTACAGGAATGCACCACCACACCCAGCTGGATAATAGAGTTTTATGGAATGATGGTTTGATCTGTATTTCTTATATGTCTAATTAGATGCAGTTATTATCAGAAACAATTAAGATGCTAAGTTACTATGGTCTCTCTTAAGTGCCTCCCTTCCCTTATGTCAAAATGTAGTGTATGTATAGTATCAGCAAAGACTGAAAACCTATTTCCTAGCCATTAGTCAACAGAAGCTGTAAGGATTTATTAAAAACAAATTTCTTTATTTAGTAGGTATTGGAGATCAAGCTCAAGGCCATCCCACAGCATTACCAGGCCTTTAAATTTTTTTTTAATTTTTGATTTTGATACAGGGTTTCTCTAAGTTGTGAAGTTGCCCAGGCTGGGCTCAGTTTTGCAGTCCCCCTGCTTCAGCCTACCAGAGTGCTGGGATTATAGGCCTGTACCCTTAGGCTTGGCTGTAGGTATTTTAAAAAGAAAAAGTCATGTGATGGTTTTTGTTGTTGTTTTATTTTGTTGAAGGTTGGAGCTCTAAGGAGTAGAATTTCCATTCCCCCTTTACTACCATGAAATTGTAACCATTTGTGTTGTGGGCTTTGATTCATTTTTATTCTTTATAATACTTAATATATCTGGCCTGTTAGCTGGCTTTCAGGATGAACCTGTAAACCTTAAATGTTTTTTAAAATAATTGTACCACGGACTGTATATTGTAGTCACAGTTAGTCCAGTTCAATCTAAATGTTAATATACCCTTATTTTATTAGACTTTTTGAACTTGTGACAAAAACGGAACATGTTCAAAAACAAACATTTGTAGTGGAATTTGACATTCAAGTTTTTAGATTCCACATAGAATTCCAAATAAATAAAAAGTGATGTGAGTATATTATTTTGAGTTATTACTATGTTAAAATTTGTAGAGTCTGTAGAGTTTCTTTGATTATTGAAGTGATACATTAGCTTATAAAACAGTGAAAAAACAAAACTTACTAAAATACTAAAAGAGGTGGGTAAGTATGTTTTGTCATTGAAGTTTTTAAGTTTTTCAGCTGCTGAGCGTGTCTGTCGAGCTTGAAGCAGGCTCTATTATGTTAGAGTCAGTGATGGACAGCATGAGTCTTGAGGTTTTTTTTTGTTCATTATACCTTCTCTTGTCATCTTATAGTAGAATATTATCTAGATTGGAACTTTTTGTTTGGGAATACAAATTGTGTAAGTCACTAATGTGCTATTTGTGATCTCTGCTAGCTTAAAATAAAAAGTTTGAAAAACATGTTTGTGAAAGGACAAATTGTACACTTGCTGGAGTTTGGGAGTAAATTCTTTGTGATTTTTGGCGGATCTTAGGATATTCTTGAGGTTAGTAGCTAGTTGTTTTCAAGTGTCAATTGTATTGTTCTCTTTGACTATTGCTTACCTAATGAGTAAAGTGAGTGTACCTACAGAGAGGTTGAGTAAGTTATCTGATGATAGAGTTCACTGAGGGATGGGTGGCTTGAATGTAATAGCTGAGCTGTGTTGAATCACTCAGCTATAACTTGATTACGGTAGATATGAGTTTATATTAACCTTATTTTATAGATAATGTAAAATCAAATTTGTGTGTTTATTTTCTGTGCCTTATATAGATTTTTGAACAGTTTCTATTTTTGAATGAATTTTTTTCTTTCCTCTTTTTCAATTTTTTCCTTTTACCACACTAATAGCTTACAAATAAGGATTGTAAAGGAGGGACCAGTCTTCCACTCCTAACTTTTTGCTTATTTTCCATTTTCTTCCTTCACAGAATACTTTTTAGCTTTTCTATTGTGATTCCTCACCAATTTCCAGGTTTGTTCTGTGAACCAAATCCTGTGTCATGATGTAGTTCATGGTTTTTAGTCTGGGAACTTTTTGGAGGGGGATCTTTTGATGTGTGATTCAAGCCAAAATACTGTGAAATGAATACTTTCATAATTCCCTAAACTTGAGTGCACAGTCAGTGTATTTTTTACCACTTGAGCTTTGGCTTATTGTAATGAAAATGTTTTTCCATAAGTAATTTTTTAATGTTGGTTTTGGATTTTTTTTCTACAGATGTTACAATTTTACAATTTTTTTTCTACAGATGTTATGATTTTCATTTGGAAAAGAGGTTGCCCCTTTGGTATGAGCTAAGGAGTTATATTACTTTTTAATTATATTTGTCTATTTTATACATTTGCTATTTTTGGATATTATAGTAAATGCCTGTACATGTAACATTAAGGCTAACCTTTAAAGAGGATTCTGAAACATGATTGCTGTTTACTTACTGCATTTGTCTTTTTTGCGTACGTGTAGAATTATGGTGCTTTGTTTTCATGGTTTAATCAAGTACCTAATATATTATTTGTGATAAATTATCCTATCTATAAATGTTATAAACTATCCTAACTAAAAATGGAATGTTCTCAGACTTCATCACTTCAGAAATAAGCAACATTTCTATAAAATTAGGTGAGGAGGACAGGGAGAAGAGTTAATACTGAAAGTACAAAAAATAGCAGTTTGTTTTTGTCATAAAGTGTGTGGTATGGGAGAGCATGTTGTGTGAGGCTGCGACATGAATAAGACACTGGGTACGTGAAATTCATGTATGCTTATACTTTGTTTTTATGCTCTTAAGAATGCATTTTGTGCTGTCGATGCCAGCTTAAGCCAGAAAGAGGTCTGTAACTCATTTGGGATTACAGAGAGCCGGAGCTGCTGTTCTGAAAGTCTTTAGAAGACCGTTTATAACTGACACAGATAGCTGGCCTATTTTAGTCAACAGAGCTAATTTATACTGCAGACAGTGAATTGATCTGAGGAGAAAGTTACAGTTTCCATCCAGTGCAGGGTACTGATTTTGAGTAGTGGTGGGGAAAAAAATCTATTCCTGAGGGGTTGCCTTAATACTCACTGGCCATTGCTGTCATGTGGCCTTCCCAGCAAGAGTAAGAATTGGCCAAGTCTAGTGGCAAAACCACTCGAAAAAAAGCAGGTGGCCTAGTTCATAAAGGAGTAATGTCCAACTCAGGCATTCTGAAGAGAGAAGAAAAGGGAAAAAATATCATCCATAAGAATCACTTAAACGAATACTAAAAAAAATTGGTGCGCTTCTTTGTTAAATGAGCACAACAAATAAGTTATTTACAAAATACCTGTGTACGGGGTAAGTCGGTTCCTGTAATCCTTCCAAGTCCGTTTCAGAAAGGGAAGTGGAGTCTTACGGCCCTTCCCACAGATGCACTGTTCTATCTTCTGGGGTTTGCATCTGCTCAGATTCTTGTCTGATTCAGGGTTTGGGCACATGAAGTTTCAGGATAAATGTTTCTTTGACACCTTTTTCTGTCTGCTCCTTGTTTATTCATTTGAAGACCCACTCCGATGCCTATGGCAGTGACTTGTAGAACTTTTAGTCCTTTGCAGATACCTGGCTGGCTCTCTTATCTTAGAACTCCCTAAAGTTTTAAATGTTTCTCTAAATAAATAAATAAATAAATAAATAGATAGATAGATAGCTGTTCTAGTTTATTCACAAGTAACTCAGGACAGATTTACATACACATGCCTCCATATGACACCTGTGACTTTTAAAAAGAAAGATAACACTGTTGTATATTCATTCAATCAGTGTGCATCCACATAAGTGCTTCTAGGATTTCCCTCATCCATTAGGTAACAGTACCCTCCCCTGAGATCGACACATATATAGCTAATTAGCTAGCCCAGCATGTTTTGAAAAGAGGACAGTGGCAGCAAGCATGCCTCTGTGGTAACCTGCCCAGAGTATCTTTGTTCCTAGGGAGAGGGAGCTAGGACATACTGCTTTCAGTGTGTTATCCAGCAGTTGGGTTCCCTGCATGCTGGTGGGTCATGGCTGGTATATTCAGATTCTGACACTATAAAAAGTCTGGCTTTACTTACTTGGACTGTGTGGTTTATTTTTTTACATTCACAAACATTTACATTTTTTTCTTAGTAAGTAATAAGAATTAAGTTCATGCCCGTGAATGACTTCCTGGCCCTGCCATGGACAGTTAGTATTTATCACTATTTGTATAATTGGCCCAGGAAACTACTTATTTTCATAATTAATGTGTTTAATGTAGCATATATTCTTAGACAAATGATTAAAATCATAGATGAAATAAATGGGTAGGAATGGTCATTCTGAAGATAAAAGTAGATGGTTGTCAGGATTTAGGGAAGTAGTGGTCCTGTGCCTTTATCCTGAAACACTGATTTTATTCATTAATCCTTTTGAATTTGATAATAACCCTAAATGGCTCATTTTCTATTTATTTTCACAATCCCCTAAACATAAGAGAGGATGTTAACATGTGAAAGCTGTGAAGAAAATAAAGGGAATTCTGAAAGGCCGATATATCTCATCTTTAGGGGACGGAATAGTTGCATTAATTGTATTGAGGAACACAATCACCATTAATAATTTTAACAATAATGATCACACAAAAATGCATTCATTTATTGAATGATATTCAGTAGTTCTTATCTGCTTTTGCTTCCTAGGTTTCAATTACCTGAGGTCAGTTATGATCTAAAAATATTAAGTGGAAAATTCCAGAAACAATTCATAATTTTTAAAGTATGTGCTGTTCTGAATAGTCAGATGAAGCCTCATGCTGTTCTAGTCTATCCTGTCCAGATGGGAATTATTCTTTTCCTCCCCATAGTATTCATGCTGTATGTGCTTTGGGCCCACCCACCACTTAGTAGCTGTCTTGACTATCAGATTGGCTATAAGGGCATCGTGTAGCTTATATATAGAGTTTAATACTACATACGGTTCAAACATCCACTAGGAGTCTTGGACGTATCCCCTGTGAAGAAGGGTGAGCTACTGTATATTAGTATTCCATTCATAAGAGAGGTGCCCTTAGCCACCTCTTGAAAGCCTGCAGTAGGTTACCAAATAACTTATTACACTAAAGTATGGTGAAGGATGGAAGAAACTGTTAATCAGTGTACTGGGGCAACAGGTGTAGACCAGAATTGCCTGTAAGGCAGATGAAGAGTGAACTAGAGCTCTACTTACTACACAATAACTAGAAGTCTTTGAACACATAGATTAGAAATAGGATAGAGGAGATCTGCTTAATAAAAAAAACATGATCAGTGCATTGACTTTCCCTGGGTTGCTCTGGATTTAATTGAACTGAAATTCTGTAATGACATTACTTCTGAATTTGGCTTGCCAAGAAAATCAAAATACCTAAATCTTTAGTATGGGATCAGTATATTTATGTGACAGTCTACAAGTTAAAAATTATGGCTTTTTAAAAGAGGCATGGTTTACTCTTAAGGTAATACTTGATTATTGTTAAGGAAAAATGTCACATACGGCATTACTTTTAACAGTATATGAGATGTGTAAGAACTCTTGAGTACTTTAGAAAGTGATTTGTTGGTGGCTGAAATGAAGTGGAGACACTCTGGGTGGATAACTCAAAACATCTGTCAATAATTGCCCTTACTATGTGAGTACAGATTTGGAATTATATTAGTAACAGTCCTGAATTAGGGTTTATTGTGATCCACATTTTCGATTGAAATATTTTTATGTAGCCTTTAAATGATGTACATAGTAGAGAAATACTACAGTCATATATCATGACACGAGGGATGTTCACTAGAAAGAATCAGTTCATAAAACAATATAGTTACTTGCTTCCATTTCCTGTTTTAGGAAAAATACACCCAGGGCACACATATACAAATTAAATAATTCAGGCTTATGTGAGAATTAATAGATTTAATTTTTTTCTAAATGGTCAGAAGTTGAATAGGTTCTCTGTTTAAGGTATAAAAACATAGGTGCTGGAGGAATGGTACAGCAGTTAAAGCGCTTGAAGGCCCTGAGTTTGATTCCCCACCGCCACATAAATCTGGGGATGGTGGCGCATGCCTATAACCCCAGCACTTGGGAGGCTGAGACAGGATGATTGCAGTGAGTCCAATGCCAGCCTGGACTACATTGCAAGTTCAGGACCAGCCTGGACTACAGATTGAGACCTTGTCTCAAAAAAAAAAAAAAGATATGAAAACATAAAACCCGTTATCTGTCTGTCATCTGTCATCTGTCCCAGGTTCAACAAGCCATGTAAGTTTAGGTTGATAAGCATACCTTTTGTCCATTCAGATGTTGCACATCCTGGCATTGTCGGGCTGGCAAGCATAGTTTCAATTCCTGAAAACCTTTCAATCTATCAAAGTTCTTTTAAAATATGAGCTGTGGCTCAAACTTTAGCTCTGGCATGTTGATCTGATTCATGCCATTTCTTCTGTACAACTTGAGGTCTCTATGTACAAACAGGTGGGGGTAGTAAATAAGGAACATATTCATTCTTAACAGTATAAAATATTTTGCAATATTGTCTTGTTTCTTCATTGTTACACAGATGCCTGTGAGGTAGAGAAGGGTAAGGGATTCAGACTTGATTTGTTGGGTTGCTAGCCATCTCTAAATGTCTATCTAGTAACGTAGTTTTTGAAATTTAGGTGAAATCTGTGATTCAAGGGAGGAATGTTATTTTAGGAATTTTGCCGAAATAAGTAGTTTGTGTAGGTGTATACCTGAGTAATTAGGCATTGACATTGCCTATTGAAAGTTGGCAGTGCTGAATAATTTGTGATAAATTCAGTAGGAGAATACTGTATAGATTATCTATAATCCACAGATGGAAATTCTTCAAAATTCTAAACTTTTTGAGGTCTGGCATCATGCCACAAATAGACAGTTTTATGTCTGACTTCATGTGATGTGTCACAGTCAAAAAATACAGGTGTCAAATACAGGTAGATAATTACATTCAAACTATGCTTATCAGGTGTATATGAAGCACACATGAATTTTATGTTTAGGCTTGGATTCTATCCCAGACATAGCATTTTATATGTGTGTGTATGTATATGTAAATACTCTCGAATCTGAAAAATATCAAATCTGACATTCAAAGCATTTGACTCACGAATACTCAACATGCAATCTTTTAGATCTGTATTTTTACAGGAAGCTGCCCACCATATATGTATATGTGCATATACCTAAAACACATGCATATACTATATTATATGTACACTTAACTTTATTTTGAGATAATTTCAAGCTTGCAAGAAATATGAAAATTTTACAAAATCTTTTTTTTTGGGGGGGGGGCGTGTTGCTAAGGACTGAATCCAGAGCTACACCGAGATACATGTGTCTCTAGTCTTGTTACTGTTGTTATTTCGAGCCAGGTGTCAGTCACTGAGTTGCCCAGGCTGGCTTGAATTTGCGCAGTTCCTCAGCGTCTCGAAGTGCTGGGACCGCCTCACCACATGCCGGTGCTCTACCGCAGTTGTTGTATCATTCATGGCCTTGCTTTGTTTATCCTTGTATCTATAATTCAGATAAGCATTTTCTCTGAACATTTGTAATTGAGGTATTGCTTTTACCTCTCTTACCATTAAATACACCAGCATTTATTTCTTGAAACCAAAAAGTTCTCTTACATACCACAAGAAAGATCAAAATCAGGGAAAGAACATAGTCCCAGTCCTGTTTTTTAATTTATGAACTTTTCCTAGATTGTAATCATCTCAGTAAAGACCTTTATCTGTGCTGGATCCATTCCAAAATCACACCTTGCACTTAGTTGTGTAACCCTCTAAAATGTCTCCATTAATTTAGAAGAGTTCCTCAGACATGTATGTCAAAGGTCTTGACAATTTTGAGGAAATTAAACTAGTTAATTGTACCTGTGGGCTTTTTTTGTGACCATTAATTGGATTTTTTGTGACCATTAATTGGATTTCTCAGATTTTTTCTTATAATTAGATTCAGATTATGAATTTTAGGATGATCTAAAAGTAGTATGTTTTCCATTCATTTTATGAAGAGGTAGAGTCTTGAGATACTACTGCACTATGACTGGTGACGTAACTTTGGTCATGTGGTTAAGGTGGGACTGTCAACTCTTCTGCAAAATTAATAACTTTCTTCTTTGTAATTAATAAGTATAATATTTTCTTTGAAAATCAGATGTCTTATTTTTCATACTTTTACTTTAGTTTAAAACCCAATTGGTGATTTTTGCTGCTAATAATTATCGCTGTGATGTTTGCCAAAATGGTAGTTTTGTAAGTCTTTAGTGTATTCTACTTTTATTAGTTTGAATTCTGCTGTAAGAGAGCTTTCTTTTTTGATTAGCCTATTGCAGAATATGTTCATAGATCTTACTCTATTGATTACAGTCTTTTATTGTTATATTGCTTAGGTTGTTCCATTACGTGAAATTTCAGTTGGTTCTGAGCACTTTCTTTTTCTAAGTATTCCCCTTGTTTGTGTATTCTGTTCCCATTGGAGAATAGGTGGAAGGTAGTTTACTGGATTTTGCCTGAACTTACCTGCATCTGTGTAAGATTTAAAAAGTCTAAAAAGTATATTGAGCTTTAGTTAAATGTTTGGAGTGGTTGGCTTTGGTTTGGGATACCACTGAGTGTTCTTTGTTTCCACCCTGGGAAAAACATTCGCCAGCTAGAGCATGTATTATTTACAAAAAAAGAGAAAGTCTATTCTAAAGAGTAAGCTAAGGTTTGTTGGATTTGGAAATCATGTGCCTCTAATTGAAATTATCTTAACCTTTTTTAAGGTTATCAGTTGGGAGCATTCGTGTTTTCAGGACACTTTATTTATGGAGTAGAGCACTGTCACTGTGAGTCTAGTGGCATGATGTAATTGTTCTTCCTTAACAAGTTAAGAGGTTACCTAAGCATGATGGCACTTTATGTGTAACAGGTCGCTGAGTGAGAAGGTTAATGGGTTCCAGGCCAGCTTGAACTACATACATAGTAAGACTCTGTCTCGCCAAAGAAAAAAAGTTATTAGGTCATAACAGCCTAAATTCTAACCTTTTCTAAAAAAAAAAGTGTTATAGGTCATAATAGCTTTAATTCTAACGTTTTCTGATGGCAGCTTAGGTACCTGTGAATTTAGGTGACTTTTCCAAAGTCAGAGAGAGAATAGAGCCGATGTTTGGTTCCTGAATTCAGAGTTCTTAGAACACCTTAATGCAATACCTGTTTGAATGTTAACTGCCTTTGTCTTGATAGTTCTCCATGAAATGTTAGCCCAAAGCTTATATTTGTATGTGGCATGCATTGAATAACATTTAGAACTTTATATCCAAAAGTTACCAAAGTTCATTTGGCCATGGCTATTGATTAACAACTTAAAGTGATGTTAAATTGGTTTCTTGGTAGCCTGTAACTATGAAATGCTGTAATCAGTGTATTGTCTGTTATTCATCGAGTATTTCACAATTCTGTAATTGTAAAAAAGTTGGATTGAAAGAATGAAGACCTGTCAAATTTGTGCTGATTATTTAAACTTGTACACTCTGACTGCGATGAAGACGTGCTTGTCGGCTTGTTAGTAGCTCCATGACATCCGTGAAATGCCTGGGAAGCCTTCCCCTGACCCTGAAACTTTCCTTGACTGCACTCTCCTGTGCCTTAGAGCACTTCTGCTGGTCTGCTGTACTTTCTGAATCTAGGGTCTTTCTATCTTGTTTCTAGCTCTGTGCTCAGCTGCAGGCATCACACATTACCTACTAAGAAAGTACCTGGTCCAAGTGTTTGGCAGAGATGGAGCTCTTGAGTCTTACTTACCTCCTTTCATTTTCTCCTTCTCTTCTCTTAAAAAGAATACTTAAAGATGTGATTCCTGAGGCAGTTATATCATTAATTAAGACTTTCAGTTGCATGTAGTAGAACCCATCTTCAGCCAACTGTAAACATTTCACACAGTAATAATAGCACATATTTGTCAAGAACTACAAGGTTTCTGAGCTGGTATTTATTCTGCTGACACACTAGGATATTGTCGGTCTTAGTTTGCTGGTAACAGGCATGTTTTTCCTGGGTCAGAGACTATCATCAAAGTAGTAACGGTACTCATGGGATTAGCATTTGCTTATTTTTTTTTCTCCACGACCTGATTCCCATAATGGGATATGTAGAAGGCCAGTTGAAGAACAGAGGATTCGGACCACAGTTTTCAGCATTTGTGTTTAGTGTGTTAACCCTCTCATTTAGCATAATTGCATTCGCTGAGACTTTCTTGGAAACAGTAACAAAAACCTAGTATGAAATTGTATTAGCATTTTGGGGCATTGTAAAAAGTTGGCATTTTAGGTATGTTGCATCATAAATTCTGAGGATGTTTGCCTTAGACTCTTTCTTTTTTAATTTTTAAAATTTTTATTATTATTTTTTCTTCTTTTGAGACAGGGTCTTGCTCTGGTCCTGAACTCACTTTGTAGTTCAGGGTAGCCTTGGACTCAGGGCACTCCTCCTGCCTCAGCCTCCTGAATGCTTAGATTACAGGCATGTACCACCATGCCTGGCATTATGTGTTACTGGGGAATCAAATGCAGGGCCTTGAGCTTGCTAGGCAAGCGCTTTGACTACTGTGTCATTCCTCTGTCCTGAGAGGTATTTATATTGGTAGAACTTGTCCTTTCTTAAAAAAAATTGAGAATTGTTAGATTTTGAGTTACTAAGAATTGCTAAATATTCTTTTGAATGGTGTTTCTTTTGAAAGATAGACGTTGTCCTGTCCTGCTATCAAGAAAAAATATATTCTTTGTTGAGCAATATAAACTTACATTTCTTAGCAAATTACAAGTATATGTTGCCTTCAAACAGTAAAACAAGTTTATATGTTTGGAAGGTGATTCGTGGAGGCATTACACTTAACCAGTAGACTCATCCATTGATGAGGTCAGTAGCTGGATATACTGTTGGGATGGGGGGCCTGGTGGGAGGTGGGTCACCTAGGGGGCATGACCTGGAAGAATGTATTCTCTTCTCTTGCTCCTCCCTCTGCTCGCTGCTTTCTTGCTGTCCAGGGATGTCTCTCTGTCGGGCCATTCTCTGTGCCCTTCCTGCCTTTGGGGCCCACTGAAAATCATGAGCACAATCAGCCTCTCCTCCGTTATTATGTGGGTGTTAGGTATTTTGTTCCATTGGTGGGGAAAGTGACTGTTACATGTATCAAGGAGAAACTGTTTTTAAGGCTCCTTTCCATACACAGACTCAGCTTGTTGGGCCTATACATTTTGCATTTTTGTGGCTTTTTCTTTTGGCTTCTGTTCTCTGTCCCTTCCTGCCTCATTGCCCTCTTATCTCAAAGGTGGAGTTGGGTGGAAATACGGTGTTTGTTACTAAAGCTTTGCTGCGCTTGAACTGTGCTTGTTTCCAGTGCGGTAGGTCTGACAGCTCCTGTGCTCAATTGTGGTTGCTTTGGTGGGACAGAACCTACAACACAGATGGAGCTTGGGCCAGGTTTATTGGAATAACAGATGCAAAGGAAAGAAAGGGGCTAGCAGTTAGGGTGGCTGTGGAGCATTTAGGTGAATGATTTGCATTTGGGGTTCTGTTATCCCAGGTCTGGGCACAGTTCTCTGCTGAGAGTAGGGACATGATAGCAGTGCCTAGGCCTACGTGGGCTCCTTCTCCACAGTAGAGTGAGAGAATTTGTCATGAAAAACAGTGTCTTATGGGTGCCAGGCATTGTGTGTTAGGGGCTTGGGATCCATTCTTGTCTTCATTCTGTTTATGTAAGCCATAAGTTGGACCTTCTACTCCCTTCCTTAGGTCTCAGTCTAAGGTCACTTGCTGTGAGAAGGGTTCTCTGACTCCTCAGAGTAGATAACTGTCTATTAACACCTAACAAGATCCTGTGCCCTTGCATTTATCACTTGAATCTAACTCTTGTGTGTGCTGATTCTATGTTCTGTTTGTTTCCTCTGTAAAACAGATAAGCTTCTTGGGACAAGGGATCAGGTCTCTTATTCATACCTCCTACTCCTAGGGTCTTAACTTGTGACAGTGCATTGTAAATGCTTAAGTAAATCCTTAAGGAAATAAATGGATCTGATTAAGTGCCTTCTACCAATGGTTCTGCATTGACCTGGAAGTTCATGTGCTAGACCCGCAAGTAGTCAGTGAAGGACCCACCAGCATTCAAATTGCGGGGGAGGGAGGTGCACGTAAAGGACAACAGGGGAGGGTCTTAATGAAGACAGTGTTTTTGGTTCACAGTACAGAGAAAATCTACTCACCGATTAGGAGTATTGCTCCTTTCATTTTCTCTTTAGGTATGGTTGCTTGTGATACATACTTGGTGTTTTTGTGTGTGATCAATCAACCATTCATTTCATGGATTAATTTTCCTTCTGTTTTGTTAATTGGGTCTTTTTTCGCTGCTTTAAAAGTTACCCAAAAATTATAATGCCGTGTTCCAATGGGATTTTAACAAATGAATGGTCACATAAAATTGTATCTAAAGAGAAAAGCTGGGACTAGAGTTAAAGAGCTTGCCTAGAAATCACAAGGCCCTGAGTTCAATTCCCCAGCAGCACATAAACTGTATGTTATCACACACACTTATAATTCCCAGTTCTTGGGAGGCTGAGGCAGGAGAATTGCTGTGAGTTCTAGGCCAACCTAGACTGCATAGTAATTTAGGATCAGTCTGGACTACAGAGTAAGACTCTGCCTCCAAAAAGAATTAAAAAAAATAAAAAAGGAAAGCTTGTCCTGTTCTTTAAATTGTTGCAGTGGTGGAAGTAGTGGCGATGGTGCTGTTAATTGAACCAAGGGCTTCTTTGTGCATATTAGACAAACGCTGCCAGCATGCTACCTTTCCGACCTGGATCCATTTATTTTTAAGAATAATTTGAGAAGATTTTGCTTCTTGTCTTATGTACCTTACGGTAAAAGTATATAATATTTAAAATTATACCTAAACTGTATATAGTTTATTTTTTAAACTAAAACATTCCTGTGGTTTCTGACAGTAAGCTAATCAGAGTTAAAATATATTTTGAGTGTAATACTTTGTTCAAATTACATCCTGTGGTTTCAGATAACATTTCATGGGTTATGTGTGGCTCTGATAAGAGAACTTTCTGGTGGGTAGAAGGAGCTCTAGTCTAAGATGATACCTTATCTAGATAAGAGAATAAATTTTTAAAAGTGACCTCATTTAGTAAGATTTACTTTGAATTACATTGTGCTTATTTACTAACTACTGTGCAAGTTTCTTGTTTTTCTTAAAATGTATGTTGCCTGCAGTTCGTGATGACCCTCTCTGAAAGGGGCACATCCATTTGCAAGACAGGCCTGTGCCAGACAGTCTGCTTCCTCTGCACAGTCACCTTCCCCAGGCTGGTGCTGCTCTGTCCAGAGCCTGATCCTTTTCTCTGCAGGCTGAGCAGTGAGAAGGGTGCACAAGCAAACGAGTAGTGTATAAAGCTCAGTGAAAGAATAAGCTTGTGTTGATGTCACACTAAACTGGTAGGTTTTGTCCTTTTTATGAATTTGCTATTGTTATATTATACTGAGACTTTTAATTACAAGCAACATAATGTAGGGAGAGTTGTAATGTCATTTCTTAGAACCTTGATGAATGTTTTGCATTTTTGCAGAGCTTGAGAGTCTTTGGATCTGTCAAAACCTGTAGATTTTAAAAAGTTGCCCAGGTATTTTGTTTCTTGGGAGGTGCTTGTTTGGAATTGTGTGTCTTGTTTAGAGCCAAACAGATGTCATATATGGTTGTGCTACATTGGTACTTGTTTCCTCTAGAAAAATGTTTTGTGTTTTTACCACAGAGGTAATTTGGAAGAAGAGTAGAGGATACGGGGATTCAGGTTTTGTGTTGCCAGCCTTACGGGGTGAGCAAGAGGAAGAGAGTGCTTCTCAGTCACTGAGCACAGAGGTGGAGTGTGACTGGGATCTTTATGGTCATTGTCAGCTTAGCCATACTCACTGGCATGCCCACTTACTGCAAGAGTACGGTGTCTGATGGTCAGTTGTATTAGGGCTGTGGGTGATACAGGAGTGTGTGCTTCGGTACAGTGAACAAATGATGAGATTAAAGAGACTTAGAAAAATAAATGCATGCAGGGAAAAGGTTGCTTGTAACCAGTCTGTGGTGTGTTACTCTGAATTCTGCCACCTGTTAAAATGCCATTCAAGCTGGATGTGGTATGGTACATGCCTGTAATCCTAGCACTGAGAAGAATTCCAAGTTTGAGGCCAGCTGAACAACTTAGTGACTTGGTAAGAATCTGCTTTAAAAAAAAAAAGCCATTCAGATTTTCAGGCACAGATACAGTAGATAAAGTATTAATATGGAGAGTTAAATGAAGGGCGTGCTGGTGTGGTGACCTGGGCAAGGTCCTTCACATCTCTTTTCCTGTTAAAAAATGGAAGTAATAGCATTTACTCCTAAGGGCTGTTCTGATGATTCCATGCCTTGCCACCACATAAACATTCATTCATTCATGCATGCATGCATGCATGCAGTGCTGGGGAGTGAACATAGGGCCTTCACTCTGAACTGCATTTCCACCCCTCTTTTTTTCTGTTCAAGACAGTGTCTGGCTGAGTGGCCCAGGCTGGGCTCAAACTTGTGATTCTTTTGCCTCCGTTTCCTGAAATGCTGGGATTACAGGCCTGCACTTGGTTAATGATAACTGTCTTGGGTGTTTATCAGAGTTGGCAGATACCTACGTGGCATGGTGTCACCCCTCATGCAGTTTTTTACCTTCAATTCTTTTTTCCATTCTCTGTATTTTACTGTGGCTGCAGTAGAGTCTGTGCCAGTTTTGGTGCAAAGGGAAGTGCCCGGGGATTAAGAGGTGGAGGATTTTGTCCAAAGTCATCTGACTGTTGCCAGAAAAATCCAGAGAACTTCCTTGTGTCAGCTGCAGCTGCAGAATGTGTGCTTTGCCTGATCTGGACGGAGCTGACTGAGCACCCTTTCCTTGGCTGTTTTTTTTTTTTTTTTTTCTTGTGGATTGGAGATTCATTTGAAAATAGAACAAGTGATCAAAAGAAGCAGGAATTAGAAATTCATCAACATAATGAAGCAGCTCACTCTTTCATTTAAGGTACTCACCAGTAAACATCATCTCAGCATGTAAAATAGCCTGACAAGCAAAGATGCTATTCTGTGCATTTGATTCATCGTGAATGTCTGTGCGTCTTGTATCTAAAATTTATTGGCCAAGGGTAGATAAAAGCTCCTAGTAAAAATAGGAATCTTCTAATCATAGTCCAAATTAGGTATAAGTAATAAAAAAACCATATGCCATGCTCTATAGTAATTTATGAATTTCTAGTGTTTACCCACTGTGCTGTTAAAAAACACAACATATTAAAATTATTAGTGTTGTAGAACATGTCAGTTTTTCCTTTTTAACATGTATTCTTTAGAAGAAGAAATGTTGATTTAAAAAAAACACCAAAAAGATTGCTTAATTAAGGAAGAATCTTGTTGTCTGTCTGAGAGCTTTGCATTTTGTGCACTCAGTCTCAGCTACAGTCCTAGACATTTCTTATCCTCAGTCATTTACCTCAGCCTCTTCTTCCATGACACTCCTAGGTCCTAGCAGCCTTTTCTCTGATTTGAACTTTCACAAAACCTGACATTTGGCTGCCATGGCTCCTGACAGTTTGTTTTGATGTTATGTTTGTGTAACTTGTGCATAAGTATGTAGTTGTAGTGTTGGAGACTGCAGTTTGGAATAGAGTATCTTAAAGTCATTTTATGTTAAACAAATAAAAGTACCAGTCTTCTGTTTTGGTGTAAATCTATTTAGACTTTTCTCTTTCTAGTGATGGTCATATACTTACAATGAAATATAAACATATAATTATTTTATGTATTTTTTACAAGGCATTATTTTGCAGTACTTTTATCATTAACTCTTCTATCAAGGAACACATTATAGAAATGATCTATAAATTTAAATGTAAAACTGTAGAACTTGTAGAAGAAAGGAGAATTTTTGTGATTTTATTTTTTCCTTTCAGCAAAGATTTGTTTGACAAAAAGCAAGTGAGACATGGTGACACAAGTCTGTAATCTCAGCACTTGGGAGGTTGAGGAGGCAGCAGGATCACCAGTTCAAGACTGAAGCTAGGGAGCAAGTTTGAGGTCAGCCTTGATGACATCACAGTCCTTTTCTCATGCACAATGAAGAAAAGGATATGAAAAAGCATAAGGAATTAAATAAAAAGTAGATTTGGAATATCAAAATTTAAAGGATTTTTTAAAAACATACCACTAAGTAAAGCCACGGAGCAGAGAAAAATATTTATAAATCATATTAATAAAGGATTTATTTGGAGACTGTATGAAAACCTGTTATAACTCAGTAATAAGAGAACTGCTGAATTAAAGGAGCACAGATTTGAATAGAAAGTTAATAGAGAAGATAGGCTGAGGGCAGATAAGCACATCAAAAGATGCTCAGTTCATTAGTCATTAGGAAAGTGCAAATTTAAACTATGATGAAATACCACTGCTTACCTCTTAGAATAGATGTAGTAAAAGAGATGTGACAATGGCAAGTGTTCACAAGGATGTGGTGAAACTGGAACTCTCATAAATTGCTGGTGAGAACCTATACAGGGTGTCCTAAAAGTTTAATTTTTTTCTATGGATATATGTTGAATTTAGTGCTTGCATAATTTTTCTCATACCATTAGTTTTACCTCAGATATTATGATAGATTAATCCTGGGCAGAACAATTTTACTTTTATTTTAAAAATTTAGAAGTATAGATTGTGACCTTTGTTACTCCTTATCATTGTCCAGTCACTGTGGAAAATATTGTGAGTGAGCCAACAATTCTATTCCTTTGTATCTAATTTAAGAGAATGGAAGTATATGTCCACACAAAGACTTACTCAGAAATAGTCAACAGCTAAAAATGAAACAATCTAAATGTCTATAAACTGAAATGGATAAGCAAAATGTGGTATGTTATATCCATACAGTTAAATCTACTCAGCAGTAAGGAACAACCTTCTGACACATGTCTGTGTGGATGAACCTCAACAACTTTATGCTAAAGGAAAGAAACCAAACCAAAATGCTGTGCTTGGTAAGGTTACATTTAAATAAAATTTTTGGAAAGGCAAAACTCTAAAGACAAAAACCAGGTAACTGATTACCAAGGGGCCTGGGGCAAGAGGAAGGGTTGACTGCAGGGACACTTGAGAACCTTCAGGTGGGATGCAGGTGTTAAAACCACATTTGACCTGAGGGTGCCTTCGTGGTTTTAAACCCTTTTATGATGAACTGTAA
Source organism: Ctenodactylus gundi (assembly GCA_004027205.1). NCBI lineage: Eukaryota > Metazoa > Chordata > Mammalia > Rodentia > Ctenodactylidae > Ctenodactylus > Ctenodactylus gundi. The sequence continues at coordinate 1,199,640 of PVKB01000024.1, forward strand.
CCTAATTTAGCACCTTGGACAAGCAGAAAGCCCTTTTTAGCAATAGACTTTGTAACAAAGAAGTGAGTCTTAGCCAATCACAATAGCCAAGTTTTAGCCAACCAAAATGCCCAGTGAGATGTTCCTATGGCTTACTTTATTTTTGGTCTGTGAATGCTACCCATGTGGGGAAGTGGACCTCTTTGAACCTCTGCTAGTGATTAGTCATTTAAATTCTGTTAAATTTAATGTGTATAAAGCTTTTCTTTTAACACATCCTAAATCTGAGTTGTGATGCTAACTTTATAACTCTTAATATATGCTAAAACTCAACCTTCCACTTAAAATGAGCAAATGTTTTTTAAGTAGTGCAGTCAGAAAAAAAAGACAATTTACAGAGCCCTCTGTCATTTGCTGGTTCATCTAAGAAGTGTATGAAATGCCTATTTTCCAGAAGGGGAAACTAAGACCTAGCTTGGTAAGTGACTTCTAAGTCTTGAGGGCCAGTAACTGGTGGGGCAGGAAGCTGCTTTGCCGCATTCTGGCCATAGTACTCTCTCTGCCTAAATGAGGGAATTTTTTTTTCTCATTCTTTACGTCTTACGTTATAAGGAACGTATCTCGAAAATCTTTTATGTCAGGAATTATTTGTCATCATTTCTTAAAATTTATGTTGGGATACTTTAGAGACACGTTGAAGTAGAAGAGAATTGGTGATATCCACCTGTGTCTGCTTCACTAGCTTCAGGGCTTGTCATCCCGGGTCTAGTATATTTCATCTTTGTTTCTTGCTCCCTGAATTACTTAGGTGAGTCCCCGCCATATTGTTTCTTATGTAAACACTTTAGTGCCATTATTTTACAATGATTGCTTGCATTCTACCGCATGTGCTGTAATGATTCAAAGCAGTAGCTGATTGGTCACCTAGACTAATTCTTGTATACGGCTCTGTAATACGACCACAAACACTGTTTCTGATAAATCTGCAAAGTTTCCTGAGCAACCCTGTTTTAGCTTAATTACATAGCAAGAAGAACTCTTATGTTGTTTGAGAAATTATGTTCCAAAGTTTTTATTATTTTTTGGTTACTTTAAAACAACCTCTGAGAAAAGTTTTAACAGGATCTATAATCACAGTTTTAGGGTGAAAAAAATGGGGCTGCTTCTGCCTGTAAGGAGAGGAGGAAGGATACTGTATTATCTTTGGAGAGGAGACCCAGGCCACTGACTTCTCCATAACTCTCTAACGGAGCATTCTGCGTATGGGCTCAATGCCCAGCACATGGCATGGACTGCATAGCCTGTGGTAGAACTATGGAGGTTTCAGGTTGGTGAAGAAGCCCAGCTGGTGGCCAGGTGGATGCAACTAGGGTAGGATGAAAAAGGCCAGGGAGGAAGGACTGGGTTGGGAGTGGCACTGAGTCAGACTGGAGGAAGAGCATGACCCCGTGATGGAGTTTAGAAGAAATATTAGAAAGGTTCTTTGTGGAAGGATGAAATCGAAGGACTTAAATCCTGCATCATATCTGGGAATGGCATTTATTTTAGTATAATTTAACTTTGTTATTGACAAATGAAGAAATTGAGTCTAGGGAGGTTCGGTTTGCCTGAGGTGCCTGTCAATTGAACCTCAATAGTGTGGGCAGCAGAGATGCCCTCCCCTCTGCAGCCAGCTTCCTAGTGACCCATGTTAGGCTTTTTGATTCTGCTAGCCAGGTGTCCTTTCATTTATTGCCAGCACTTACCAGAGCTCATGTAGGAGTCTGCGTCCTGACCTGTGGAGGTGTTTGAGGTGGCCCCCCCCATTTGTTGAATTCAAATCATGCCTTCTTTAGACTTTTTTTTTTTTAAAGTGATTATTGGGGGGAAAACTGAAAGAAAAAGGAGCTGGTTAAATTTTAATTTCAACAAGAATTATAGGTGAAGTTCTTATATTTCATCATGGTAAATACACAAGAAGTCCATCTCTACTTACTGTCCTTCCACAAACCTCTTTTCTCTTTGCGCTTTTCCTTTTTCCTAGGAAAATATCTCTCCTTTCTTTCCCTCCTTTCCCTCTTGCCCTTGGAAGTATGCTATGAGCTCTTGGTCCAGGCTTGGCTTAGCTCCCTTGCTGCAGTCACGGATGCTGCTGGTGGCTGTGCCGCTAAGGCAGTAGGCAGAGCTTTGGGGATTCTCTAACCAAAGGGGGAAAAAACCATGTTAACATTATTTTCTAACTTTTTCATGTTATCCTTTATCTTTTCAATTAGAGCTATAGGTTGTAGTTATTTTTAACACCTGACAAAATTATTTCTTTAAAAGGGGAATCTCAAAAGAGCTGTCATCTCAAAGATTTGATATAAAAAGTTCAGCCATAAACATGTAACATTTAGGGCCTGCAAAATGCTCAGTAGGAATAATGAGAATTTTGGACTTGTTTATAAGCATACTGGAATAAAGGAATAAAGTCTGTCTTTTGAAATGGCTTTCTATCTGTCACTGACCTTATATGGAATAAAATAAGCAGTCATTGCTATAAATTTGCTTTTGCAGAGTACACTTACTCAGTAATTGAAATATGAGGCAAGAAATATTTTGTCATAAATGCCTGAAGTGTAGACTATTAGAACAAGTATTTACCAGCTGAAAATTTTCATGTAAAACGTTCATTATATTATTTGGTATGTGAAAGTTTATGTTCCTTAGAAATTAACAATCTTGATTTTTCTTCCTAAGATACTAAGTATGTAATGTTCATAGTACTCTGATCAAATTGGTACTGGGCCCAGGGGTATAGACCTGTTATCCCAGCACTCTGGGAGGCCGAGGCAGGAGGGTCACAACTTTTGAGTCCAAACTGGGCAGCTTAGTGACTTAGTGAGAGCCTGTCTCAAAATAAAAAATAAAAAATGAGCTGGGTGTGTAGATTAGTGTGAAGGCCTTGGGCTCTATCTCAAGCCCCCAAAAGAAAAAATAAATACTATGAAGATAAAAGAGTTTTCAACAAAATAGGAAGTATAAAGAGATATGTGAAAGGTAAAGGTGAAGCAGTGGCTGTGACGCAGGCAGGTACCATTTTAAATTACAAGTTCTCTTCTCTGGGGAATAGATTCCTTCCCTTCTCTCTGAACAAAAGGACATGGAAATAAGAAATACCAGAGGTATAAATAGTACAGATGCCAGCCAGAGAAGAATGGGCAGCTTTCTTTCAGATAAAAGAATTCCCCTCCACATATACCTACCAACTTTACATCTGGCAATTGACTAAGAAAAAAGAAAAAACAAAACCAACAAACAAAAAAACGGAATCTCAGGTGTCAGCTGAGGAAGAAGGAGGCAGCCAGGAAACCTCAGGAACAAGGAAATAGGAGTGCCAGCAGTCAACAAATACAACAGGTTGTACAGTTCCCAGAAGTGTCAGTTTTGGAACAAATGTTGCTCACTGTCTTCCCCTTACTGGTTTCAAATGAACCCTTTTTTCTATTTATCATAGAGAGCAGCCACCTTGATTTGCCCAGAAAGGCCCATGATTTGACTTGGTTCTTAAACAGCAGGTAATAGTTACAATGCATTACTTAAGCTCTGCAGGGTGCTCAGAAAGGGTAGCTTTACAGGTGAGCGGTAGTGTGTCATGGGCTAGCTTTCCTTCCTTCAGAGTCTCACCTCGTGAGTTCTGAGGGTTGCTGCCCACTTAGGAAGGTCTTTTAGTATCTGCTGTGGTGGCTGCTTCACAGCTCACGCCCAGCTCCATGACGTGGGACTCATCTGAACTCCAGCCAGCATCATGGCACCCTGCTCATGCACTGTCAGTCCTAAGCCTCTGGCGAATCTCCCTGCAGCAGTGGTACCAGCTGTATCCTGAGATGCCTTTTTCAATTAAAAGACTCTCAGTCAGTAAATTACTTGTTGAGTATGCTTAGGGGCAGTGGGCACAAAACTAGTAGATGATTCTTGGAAATAAAAAAATATATAGTTTCTATAAAACATGCAAAAGTGCTTTTGCTATTTTTTCTCTACTGTCAAAGATATTAAAAAGAAGCTTGATATTATCAACATGGTCATTAGTTCTTAACTAGGAAAGAAAAAAACTTTCCCTCTGATTGGATACAACCTTTATTCCAGAACTGTATTCTTTGTAAAGTAATTCAGTATTTAAATATGGAATACATAGAAAACAATTATATCGGAGGAATAAGCTGGTTTATCTGGATAAAAGAATGATACTAAAATAAATGGCAATTTTTTTAGGTACTTGAAAAATAGTTTTAAGTTTTTTTGGTTTTTGAAATTTAATTTATTTTTGAGACAGGTATCTGTCTCTGTAGTCCAGGCTGGTCCTGAACTCACTATGTAGTCTGGTCTTGAACATAACAGCAGTCCACCTTCGAGTGCTGGGATTACACGTGTGTGCCACCATGCCCAGCTTATAAGTTACTTGTTGTAAATGTTGTGTTTGTTAAATTACGTTCTTAATGTGCTTGTAATAACAAGATTATTCTTAAATATAAAGATGACCTGCCTTTTAAAACTTATTTTAGGAAAGAAAAAAAAAAAGGTTCCTCTGTCTCTTGATTTGGCCTCTTTCTGCCTTTGTCTTGAAGGGAAATGACAACTCTTTTTGAGAGCTGTGTCCACAGTTGGTGCATCTCTGAAGCTGGGTCACTTTGGTGCCTTGACAGAGGGTCTTGCATGGCCCTCCAGGTTCAAGTGTGTGCGCAGGCATGCATATGGCTGCGTCTCTGGAATCCAGGATGTTTCATAAAGTTTAAATGATAGGCCGAACCAATAGAAGTAGCAATAGTGCTTGAAAAAGCTGAGATAAGTAGGAAATAAAGGTTATTGGAATTATTAAAGAAGAAAAGAGCCAGTGGTCATCCCCTTCTCCCCCATGAGGGATTGTGCAAACAGGGCACATGACCCTGACCTGTGGGGAGTTTATCTAGTCCCCTGATTATAGTTAGAAAAATGGGATCTTGGACCTTATTGTTTTATTTTAAAATGTACATTATTGTGTTTAAATTTTATTTGAGGTGAGTTTTGAGAAAGTGTTTCTCATGACATTTCTACAGTATTCACACTAGTTCATTTATTTTGTAGCAACTGAAAAAAACAATGAGGACAATCCTTATTCTCCAATTTTGAATGAAAAAAATGGAGTATTGTTACTATATAAGAGCATTTTGTTTCAGGGCCTGGTGTACTAACTTATGAAATTTTGCTATAACTTGAGAAAAGATTGATTGCTAATGTACAGTACCTTTGAGATGTATTAGGAGAAGTCAGTGCAGGTGGAATGTCTTTCTTCCTCCTAGAAGTTTGTGTGTGTTGTGAAAATAACCCTAGAGTGACAAGGATGCAAGTGAACCAGCTCTATTTTTTTACTTATGGGTTAGAAAGATTTCTTTGATGGAATGAGGGGGAGGAAGATAATTTTTTTCTCTCCCTCTCATCTGCTCAATTCCTCCTGTCCGCCTTCTAGCTTTCCTGTTTTTTTTTTTTTTTTTTAAATGCTAATCTGGTCATTGACTCTCACTGGGAACTGGAGAGAGCAGTTACTCTGCATGCCTGCACTTTGTTCTCAGCAGCGGGACAACTTATGTACAAGTTAGCTATGTGTGTTTACTTACAGTCCTTTTTCTGTCAGTATGTAAATAATGTCTAAGATAACAACAGGAGAAAGTATTTCTGTAAAAGCTAAATTGAATGATTTGAAAAGACTTATCAAAGTCAATATACGTAAACTGTCAAATTGAGTTGGGAGAGACAATTGTGGAGAGTTAGGGAAGGTTTTCTAAACATCTGTGAGCATTTTGCCATTAGATTTCTTCCAGAGTTTCTTGATTTCTTGTTCCAATTTAAGATGAACATCACAACTGTCACTTAGGGTTAATGCAAGTGAAATGGTGAAGAACTCCTGTCTGGACATTGGTACTCTAGAAAAAGACCCAGGTACTGTAGGCCCGGTTAAGACCAGCTGACGGTGAGGGGCAGTTAAGCTGAGTCAGTAAAACTGTGATTCAGTTAATTTACTGAATTCAGTTATTCAGCATGAGGAGGAAAGAACATATTTAACGTGTGTCTTTCTAGTGACTGTTTTACGTGACTTAGTTAAAAACTGCATGACCAAACTAGTATTGATCACATGGAGAAAGAGGACTTTGTTCATTCAGACAAGCCGCAGCACTGTGTGGATTGTAACTGACAGTGTGCTCTGATTAGATTGGTCAGGTTCCTTTTCTTTGGGGGTGGTGGTAGGGAGTAAGGGTGGTGCTAAGGATTCAGCCCCTGGGCCTTCATGCTGAGCCCAGCCCATTTTAAAATTTTGAGACAAGGTCTTGCTAAGTTGCTCAGCCAGACCTTGAATTTAAAATTCCCCAGAGTGCTGGGATTACAGGCCTCTATCACCATGCCTGGCTCGGGTTGCTTATTCTTTCAATTACACATGCATAGAAACCTGAAAAGGCTAAACAGACCATCAACTTGGAGACTGGAACTAGCGTATTGGCAGTAGTTTTCCTGTTACATTGTTGGATCAGTCACTTGTTACTTTTAGTTACTTTTTCATTGCTGTGACTGAGACCCCCCAACACGCACAAATTTGGGGAGAAGATATTTTCGCACACATTTTGAGAACAGCTCAGTCCATTCATGGGTGGTCATAGGGGAAACACAAGGCAGAGGCAGAGGAGGAAGCTGCACCTCATGGCATTGCAAGCAGGCAAACAGGAAGCCAGGTCCAAGAGGAGGAGAGGAGGTTGCATTTGTCTTTCCATGTCCCATCTCAGCGATCCCCCACTTCTGGGCCCATCCTCAGTGTTCTGCCCCTTCTAGGTTGAAGCCTCTAATCCACCACACTTCTGTAATCTGTAATGTACCACATGCTTGTCTTCTACCACATGCCTATAATCCACCACACACCCATAATCCACCCCAAGGCTCCAGTCTCCTAACAGACTAGGCCCTGGTCTCCTAACAGTGCAAGGTTCCATAGATGTCCATAATATCCAAAATACATGAGATTTTTGGGAAAATTTTCAGATCCAACCCATAGTAGTTACGTGGATGACCAGAAATTAATCTCTTGTTATCCTGCACTTCTACAAGGAAGGGGATGCTGCTACCCATAACTTTAAAAGCACCCCAGTGAGAAGTGTAATCCCATGCTGTGAAACCAAGGCTGTTAGTCCAAGCTAAAAGTTGCACACTATTCTAGTGTGCCAGTTCCCAGGGTGTTCCTTTACCTCCTGTGAATTTCAGATTGGAAAAACAGTTTAACCCGGGCAGCATGTTTTTTTTTTTTTTTTTTTTTTTTTTTTTTTTTAAATTCACTCTGCCAGAACTCACCAGAGAGTTTGGGAGATCATAGTAGAAAGGAGGAAAATCTTTTAGACTACAAACCAGAGACTGATTCCATTGTGGTTTATTTCACCTAATTATTTTTTAATGGATGACTTAAAGTGAATATTATGTAGGACTTCATTGATTTATCTGACATCATTTTGTGTACATGTGCAGGCAAAGATATGTTCTGTTTGTATAGAATTGCGTTGGGGGAAGCAACTTATATAATGAAACTTATCCTATTTAAATCATTTGGTTTTGGTTTCTGCTCATTCATCTCAAAGTCAGCAGATAAGGTATTTAAATTTCCTTTTACAACGTTAAAAATTAATATATTGAACGTAGTACCTTGAAACACTTAATTTTGCAGGACAAAAGTAAAATAATCAGAAATTTGTTTTGGATAAAAATTAACCTTCTATATTTGTTTTTTACCACATATAATTTTAAAAGAAGCTGTACACTAGTGAGTAATAAGAATGAAATGAATGTAATGAATGAAATGAATGCACGTCTACTTTTAAGGAGGTGATTTGGTGTTAGTTTTGGAATGCCAAATCTTCATTATAATTATTTTTAGGTAAACTACCAGACCAAACATGAGTGAAAGATGTGACTCTTTTTTTTTATACTGCCAATTAAGACATTATTGAGTTGGAACAGTTGTTTATATGGATTTCCTCTGTGAACATTCTTTTCTAGTGAGTTTGCTGTTTGTGTTTGCAATTGTATATTGTTGCTGCTTCTTAGTGTGTAATTCGCCTTTGGCTTTCCAACCTTAAAGTGACTTTATATTAAATGATCGTTAACGTCTCATTAGCTGTTGATCTGAAGATATGGCGAAGTGTGAGTATACATCTTTTATTTGTGCTTTCACTGACGACATGGATTAGTTTCTGTATGTGTAGAAATTGAGAAACAAGATCATTTGCTTTTTCTCCTTTCTAAATAAGCTAGTTTTGAGATTTGGTTATTAATTTGTGCTGATTTGATTTCTATTGACTTATTTATTTTCATATTGCTGATTTAGAACCTTTTTTCTTGAGTTAGGTTTGAATTCTGTTCCACCCGATTAATAGCTTTTTGATCTTGGGCATGTTACTTACCTTTTTGGTGCTTCCCTGTCTCATCAGTGAATTACTGGTAATTGATGATGGTATTTTGTACTTGGTATTATCCTGAGGATTCAGGAAATAATCTGTTCAAGTTTGGCACACACCGAAATTTTTACAGATTGGTGTTCAAATTGTGATCAGGATTTCTATTCTCTTGATTGTAGCAAGCCTGCACAGATGTCATTTATTCGTTCCATGGGTTTCCACATCACCAAGGTCTGCAGTCTGGTTTGACTCTGAAACAGAGACTGTTACTCTCTTAACAAAGTTTACAAATGGGTGCCACTAGAGAAAAAAAAAAAGATGACAGTGTTTTAGCATAACAAGATGTTTTGTATCCTTTTTCTTTTCTTCACTTTTTTTGGACTGTTAGAGTTGATGTTGAGTACCCAACCACTCAGAGAAAACTGAATAGACTTTGGAGGACTGTTTGCAGAAATAGCTTTGGTTTATTCTCTATATATTACTAACACCAAGGTGTTTATTCTCTTGTATTGTATAACATATGCACAGTGGACTTGAGTCACAACTCCTACTTTTTAAAGACCCTGTGTATCATATTATTATTGCTTGTATAAATCTACTTGGCATGGGCTGGTACAGGAGCAGCCCTGTAAAGACATGTTTATGATTATGATTCAGTGATTTGAGAGAAGTTACTTAACAGGGTCCTAAACTTGTTCAGCAGATTTATTTTTTTTCTCTTTTTCTTTTATCATGGAGTTATTCTTGCTTGGTCAAATCCTTATAATATGTGTGTAGGTAAGTAACCAGCCCGGGGCTCATGTCTGGAAAAGGTTCCTAGCATCCAAATCTGCAGCCTGACCCGGTAGTGCCTTAGTCCTGTTCTGCTACCTCGCAGCTGAGAACATGGCAGCAAGCAGAAGTTGCCTATGGCACGAAGAGTGTACAGAACCCCCATGTGGTCTGGGCAAGTGGGCAGAGGTCCAAGTTGTGAATTGTTTCTTCAGCATTGCGTGCCAGAGTGTCAAAGGGTTTAGAGGTAGAAGTTCTCTAGTGAGGTGTCTGTTCTGGTGTGATTTACTTATATAGTTTGTCCCATTTTTGACTTTAGGATGACTGTTGTTAAGAACACCTGCAGCCAGGAATTAAACTGAAACAAACATACCAGAGCCCAGAGTGCTCTAAGAGATACTGTGTTGTGTATGGCCACAATACAGTATTATTCAGGGGCCACTCTTTTTGGTGCCCTGTGTTCATTCTATCTCATAACTGCCTGAATTCACAGAAAAAAAAAAAAATACGTATTTCCACATCTTTGACTTTCTTCCACTTCTAGTCCTTAGGAGGGGTGAGCATTGTTCAGTGTCAATGTTGGCACTGCCTTTCTTGTTCCTCCTCACCTCTCTCCCTGCTGTAGCCCCAGAAGGGAAGTGTGCAGAAACTTGGTTGGGTTGGATTCCTGTGCTGTCTCCAGTCAACCAATCTATCCCAAGAGTGTTGGCTTAGTCACAGACACAGTTGTGAAAACTAAATTTCTGATGTATAAGAAAGCTGTCTTTTCTCAAAGATGACAAAAGCGCACCTGACTAAATTAATGAAGAAATGGCAGTGGTGCACTCTGAGCAGCCATTTAAATGTGAGTACCACTCCAAAAGTGTGGGCGGTGCTAGCAGGCGCCCCACTGGGACTGTCACTGAGCTCAGGACCCGTGATGTGCACTGCCACAGCAGCACCAGTGGAGCTGCATGAGCAGGTGTTCCCATCGTGACAAACAGTCTTAATGGTGTTGTTGATGGTAATATGAAAATACCTGTCTTTTTATATTACTAATACATTATAGCAGTGTGAAATAGTCTAAAGTTTGGGAAAACGTTAAAGGACGACATATACGTTTAAAATCAAGGAGTTATAGGTAACTTTTAGAAAGAAGACTACTTTTCTTATTGAAATCAAGGTATTTACAGTGAGCTGACTTGTAATATGATTATGGTTTGTGTTTGGAGGAGTCTCATTTATATTAAAGCAGATTGGACTTAAAAGTATGATTTTTGAAAGTAAGATTCAGCATAGGGTCCTGTTTTGTTTGTTTATACTCAGTAATCAGCTTCAGTGAGCTATTAAATGATGCAGAACATACTTACTTACTTATATTTATTTTTTGAGACAGGGTTTTGCTCGATAGCCCAACTCACTATGGAGCCCAGGCTGGCCTTCTTCTCATGGCAGTCCTCCTGTCTCAGCCTCCCTTCTGCTGGGACTGCAGAAGTACACCACCATGCCCAGCTTTTGTGGTGCTGGGAAATTGAAACTTAGGTACTTAGCACCAAGCGCTTTAATTGCTGAATTATTCCTTCAGCCCCCAGACTTTAATATAGGGTACTTGGCATTTTTCTTCCTAATAGGTTGTGTGAGTAAAGATTTTTTTAAAAATAAGCAGAAGTGTCAACAAAGCAGGGAAGGCCCTTACTCAATGTGGTCAGCGTGGAGAGGGCAAGTAATATGTACTGGTAAAATCTGCCTGACGCTGAGCCGAGTTCTTGCTTACTCTGTGCCTTAGTGGTAACTGACCATGTCGGTTGTTGGGATGATTCACTGAAGTTGTATAAAAAGCTTATAATGGTGTTTGGCACAGGGTGTGTGTCTAATAATTGGTAAAGTGATTTCATAATTTTATTATGAAACCATAGTGATCCACATAGAAGGCTGATATAATAATAAGACAACAGAATAAATGCTGTTCCAGTGATCTGATGCCATTTATTTTGAAAAATTTCTTTTCCAATAGTTAACATTCAGGAACCTGAGTTAACTGCTAGACAGTAACTGAACTAGAAAGTTGGTGTTGAAATAGTAAGTAAATAAATAAGAGTAATTTGTAAAATTTCAGTTAGGTCTAAAGGGCAGTGAGGGAGCTTCCAGTGATTTTTCTGGGTGCTCTTCTCCTTGGGTGCTGATGCCTACCTAGGACAGTGGTATTGGCTCCTCCATGCCTCCCCCAGCACAGAGGCTGGGCATTTAAGGCCACTCCCCTGGTACAGTCAGGGTCAAAACTGGTCCCACATGGACTCTACGGCATAGTCACTATCTGTGTCCCCATCCTGTGTTAGACAAATACACTGGCGAAACACCTATTATTGATGAGGTACAACAGATTGTAATTTCCAAAGGACAGTGAACTTTCCAAGATCAATAATACCCTCTAAAGGGGACCTGGATTCTGAGTGAAATTCTTGTGCCAGCTGTAGTCCCAGAGGCACCCAGTCATTTTCCTGGCACATTAGAAATAGTTGCTACTGGCTGGGTAGCTGCTGTGCTCTGTGCCTTCTTCATCTTCAACATGAAGAGTCACAATTGCCAATGCCATCAGAAGTGAAGAGATTTGACCCTGGATAATATATAATAGCTCAGAGCTTGTGGAAGTATGATGAAACCAGTTTGTAGAGTTGGTAAAAATAGGACGAGGCCAGTTTTGTATATGTGAATGATGATTACATGAAAAGTACTACTGGGTTTTTAGCAGAGCCAATGGGAAATGAAAGCTGAACTGAGGACGGAGTGCTTTGTGTTTATGGAAGGCATATGAGGAATATTTATTTTGTTATCTTTTTCTATAAGTCTTTTTCATTTGTTTTGGTTCGACCTACAAAAACAGTCCTGCAACCTTCCCCAACCTCCAGCCTCCTTTTAGATCCCTACATTGTACTGTGGCCTTCCTAATTGATGCTTTTGTTATTCAGAATCCTCAGGCAGATGAAGTGTATGAGTTGGGGAGGGGGAGTCAGGGGGTCTGTGGGGGCAAAGGCTTTAGCTTCCCATTTCCACGCTGAGGCTAGAACTGGACTTACTGTCCAAATAACTCTTGGGAATGTGGGCCCTAACTGTGGTGTTTGGATGGTTCAGTCAGAGTGTGAGGTTGTCCCTGGTTGTACTGCTGGGAGACCCTTCTAGCTTGTGTATTCCCAGTGTCAGTGATGTCTCCCTACCGCCCCCTCCTTTGTGATGTTTAGTGCTTTCTTGGACATACTGCTCTAAAAAGAGTTCTCTGGTGTCATGTGGACCATGTATTGTGCTGCAGTAATGGGTCTCCAGTGTCCGCATCACCTGGAATACCTGTTCAGATGCAGAACACCGAGCCTCAGAGCCTCTTGGACAGTGTCTGCTCCAGGGTCCCTGTGTGAGAGCAACGTTGAACCGTTTCTGGAGGAGACGAAATAGGTTCACAGTTCTGAGCATCCTAATTCTAACATACAAGCTCCTAATCAAGGAGGGAAAAATAAGATAAGTATACTGTGTCCCTACTGCATGTGAGTTCTGATCCTCGCTCAGGCTCCTTGTAAGGATCTTAGGCAGTGGCTTTGCGTCCTTTACAATATGAGAACATCATGTGAGAGCATCACTGAGAGTTCAAGATCTCAGTTCTGTGCCTTTATCTTTTTGAAAAGTTGTACTTGTCTTTTATCTGGACAGAGGTTCTGAACAGTTAAATAAAAGGGATACAGATATTTTGAGCTCCTTCAGGAAAGTAATGAAAACAGACTCACACTGTGGCTTCCTGCAGTTCAGTTAAGATTTTTGTGTGGGATGCATCAAGTTTCAGCAGCACTTTGAGAGCTCCTCCCTGGTGCAAGCCCTATTTAAGTTAGGCTGCTGTCAGTTGCATTTTAGCCACTTCCTTGGTCTTTGTTCATTATTGGAAGGCTTGGAACTAGCCTAGGAGACCCTACATGGCATGAAACTAATTTTACCATGTAAAGAGAATATGATTTTTTTTCAAAAAGAGACACCACCTTCTTATTGTGTATCGGTGAGACATCATAGCCAATGGGATTTGTGAGGGCAGAAGAAACTGCAGCTTCCTCGAAGCTGAACAAGTATTGTACAGCTATACGTTTTGTAACTCTCAAGAGGCACTTTGAATTTGTAGGCTGTCATCTCATTGGCACATGTACCTGGTTTTTTTTTTAAAAACGTGTAACATTTTATGCTCAGATAACTTCTAATTTTGGTCTGAATTTAAATCGGATTATAGAGTAACATGTCCTCTTAATAGATATTACAAGTATCCAGTGCTTAATATATTCACACCCTTGAGTTGGATCCAGAAATGATTTAATTTAAGCTATATTTGGGCTGAAAATAGTAATACTAGAGGTAATTATTTGCCAAGCATCAGTTGCTGCCATATCTTTTGATGTGCCACTAAATTATATCTTTATTTTGAGAATTTGCATGTTTAATTTTGGGTAATATTAATGTTTGCCATTTTTCATTTTTTATAATATAAATACAATTATTTTGTTTTCAAATAGTAGATTTAGTCAATATCCTGTGTCATTTTCATCTTAACCATATATACATTGTTTATTCTAAGCAGAAATTCTATTATTTGCTTTATTTTATGCACAAGATTGAGCGAGGGTTTAAGTTCAAAACTGCATGATATTTTAGAAAATTACAAGCTATTTTAGGACTTCAGGTTATTAGAGTTTTAAGTAAGAGCACTTAGTTGAGGAAACATCTACTTTAGCCACTGTTCTTTCAGTAAAGACAGAATGAAGACTACATGCTGAAAATTGCACTGAAAGTGACAGTCGGTTATGCTGCCACTTGCAGACATTTTGACTTTATGCAGGTCTTAAAGGAAAGAGAGTAAACTTGAAGGGTGGTTGGTTGTTGCTTTCATGGGTGAGGGATAACAAGAGATAGTCCTAAACTGCTAGCAGGTAATAAAAACAGATACTAATAGAACTTTGTAGAAAAAGGATATTTGATGGACTCAGTGGCTAAGGTATTTCATTTATTTAAAATGGCAGTCCTTCATTTGTTTGGAGGATCTGACTATGATGGATTTGTGTACAGACATCATAGATGTAGAAGAACAATGAAGAATTGAGACAGGGAATATACCACCAATTTTTAAATGAGAAAGTAATAGCATACCAGAATGGTAAACATACATAGGTAAAGATGTAGGATACTGTGTTAAGTGCACAATAAATCTTCTTAATAATAGATAGCTTTTTTAAAATCTTTGAATTCTGAGACTTTGAACCTCTTGTTCCTCATTCCTGAGAGTGGGGGGAGGGAGTGGCCACATCGTTGTATCTGACATAGAAGAACTTCGAGCAGTTTTCATTATTTTTTCAAGTCTGATGGAGATGACATGCTTCTTGTGAGAAAAGTTTACTGGCTGTTCACTTTTCATTTCAAAAGCATTGCATTTTCTGAAGTTTCACTTGAATTATAGGGAATCAGTCCAGCATTGTTGGCTTTAATACTGTGATCAAAAAATGTTAATTGATTCTTTAGTGGATTGAGAGGAAATAAGTGGTTCAGAGAGAAAGAAGAGTTGATATGCTTCCCGGGGGCGGGGGGGTGGGGCAGGTGGATTATAGCCATAGAATGCAGAACTAATTCCGGTCTAGAGATCCAGCTGAGTGGTAGAGTATGTGGTTAATATGTGTTAAGGCCCTAGTTTAGTCCCTAACTCCCTCCCACACAAAAAACAAAAACCAATTTAGATGCTTATATTAGTTTTCTATTGCCATCTGATAGATTATTACAATTTAGCAGATGCATCTCTTCTCATGCTTTCTTTAGGTGAAGTGCCTGAGTACCATGTGGTTGGATTCTCTGTTTAGTGTCTCACAGGCTGAAATCAAGTGATTGCTTAGACTGTGTTCTCATCAGAAGCTTGGAAGCCTCCTTGGGTTTATTCAGGTTGATGGCAGGATCTTCTTCATGTAGTGGTAGGACTGAGGCCTAGTCCTTCCACATGAGTGCTCCATGGGGCAGTTTACTTTTTTGAGGCCTGTGGGTTCATCAGACACTCATCCTCCTTTCATAGTCTCTCCTGGTGAGCCAGGTTCTCCAAGATAACATCTCTTTGATGAACTCAGCCCAAGTCATTATAACCCAGTCGCAGTAGAGATGTCTCAACTCTTTACTGGTCTTACACACCTTCAGAAGAAAATGCATATGCAAGAGACACGGCACTGGGATGGATGTCATGGGCCTTCTTAGAGTTGTACCTACCACAGTATTCAATTCGTATGGGCTGAGTTCAAGGAACGAAGGTAGGTATATTACCTTTTCTTTGCTGGGACCCAATATCCACAGTTAAAGGGAGGAAGTTTATTTTAGCTCAGTTCTGGAGGGCTCAGTACACTCATAGGCAGCTGGCAGTGGCAGCAAGGGTCTGGCAGAGAACAGCTAGTTACTTACAGCTTCACTAGAGGAAGAGTCCAGGGCCACCAGAGGAAGTGAGTTTAAGAATATATATCCTTCCAGGTGATACACTTGTAATAACCCACATGCCTATAATCTGCCACTCACCCATAATATGCTACAAATCTGTAATCCACCTATCCTAACCAGGCCCTGACTCTTAAGAGCACATGAAATCCATAGATAGTCCACAATATCCAAGTATATGCAGGCTTTGGGGGATATTCCAGATCCAAACCAAAACAACAGAGTAATGGAGGGAAGGAAGAAGGAAGGAAGGGGGAATAGAAGGTGGAGGAGGAGGAGGAAGGATGAGGAAAAAAGGGAGAACAGAAGTAAAATAAAGCTAGCTTTGGGCTCCTCCATGGCATGGGTTGATGCTTCACCTCTGCGCAGGTCTGTGAACAGTCTATGCTTGGGTAGGAGGGATGGCATTGGAGGGACAGTAACTAGGGGGAAGAAGTTGGTTAATGCCGGGGCGCACACAGCAAGGATGAAAAGAGCACACTGACAGACTGAAGCTGGCCTCTTTCTGGAAGGCAGGTTTTCATAGAACCAGCGTGGAATGCTCCATGTCCCCAGTCAGCTCACATTACTTGATGCTGCTGCTGCTGATATTCCTAATGCTGATTGGTGATTGGTGTCATTAGTTCAGAGGAAGAGAACATCAGTCCTTTGCTCTGTAAAAATCCCAGCCTTGCCAGCCCTGCTAGTTCAGATGTACTTTAAAAAGACCCACTCGAGAGTGAAAACCGTGGTGGTGCCAACTGTGTTAAAGTTTCTGTGATGGACAGGGCTTTCTCAAAAGACTAGGGAATAATTTTTCTTATGGAGCCTGAAGCTCGTAGACCGGGAATTTGACTGTTATTTTTGAGGCTAATGGTAACTAGAGGGAAGGAGCTACAGAAGTAGTTTTCTTTTGCCCAGTAGTAACTTAATCCAAGTTACGTGTGTATAGGCAGCTAAACCTATAAGACATGGAATCGTAGATAATCATGATGTTGCAGTTTAGAACTCTGCTTGAAGCATTGTGAAAGATGGCACCTTCACTGGCTGACCTATTTAGTTTGCTAACGTTAGCCTTGGTAAGCTAGCACCCTGTGCTTTTGACACTCACAGTAGAGGCATCATGAACAGCAGTTCTGGAAGTCCGAAGGAAACTGGTGCCTTCTGAAGCTGTGCTCTTCTCTGGATCTGACTCACCCTGTGCTTAACATAGACATGGAGATAGGCAGGATACAATGGCAGCGAAAACTAGTACTCTCTCAAGACAAGAAAAAGCCAAGCCCGGTAGCACAAGCTTGTGATCCCAGTACTCTCGGAGACTGAGACGGGAGGATTGCAAGTTTGAGCCCAGCCTGAGCAGTTTAGCAGCTCGGCAAGACCCTGTCTAAACATCAAAACTAAAAATGCTGTAGGAATGTCATTCAACACGAAGGCCCTGGGCATAATAATGCAGTTAAAAAAATCCAGGTAAAATATAATTAGAAACTTTCAATAGACTCATGATTCCTAGAATGTGAAGAATTGGTGTAGGAGAGACAGCTTTGGGAATACATGTAGAAATAGGAAAATACTGTGCTATTTTAAGGACTTGGTTTGCCAGTGAGGTTTCTGCACCTCTTGGTCCTTTAGATATTTGAGGCATTTTGGTCATTCCACCCTTTATAGCTTTCAGGAAATCCACGGATGCCAGCAATTAATACTGTGCTGCAAATGTTAAAGGCAGTGATTCTCAGGTTGTCACTTGGAAGATTAAAATTGAGTATGTTTCCTATCAATCACAGAATGAGAAGAAAGTGTTGACATTTGTAGTAAAGGACAGGGACATCCTTTTGTGCTGTGCGGATATGAATCCCTGAGGATATTGTAGGTGACCTTGTCTTTGTTTGTGAAATTGAAAATTTTACTGAGTGGTATTCTCTGGGTTTGTATTTAATGCACTTAGCTAGGGGAAAGTGCTTTCTGAGTGATCTCTTGTGTTCTCAGGACTGTGTTCCTCTACATTTTGTAGGAAATGGCAAATAGAAGATTGAGGAATTTTATAGAAAGACTTGTATGTAAGAAATAGGGCTAAAGCCCAGAGTGTTTCCACCAAGCCAAGAAATAAGGTTATGTTGTATGAGATCTGATGGAATATATATGAAATTTAAGGAAACACCTTGATCTTTGTTAGTCAACCCAACTGAGAGGCTTTTATGTAAGAATAAAATGAGGGCATAGAGGCGTAGCTCAGTGGTTAGAATACTTGCCATGTCTGCTTGAGCTGTTGGGTTCAATACCATGTAAAGTTTAGCCATGCATGGGGGTACATACCTGGAATCCCAGCACTTGAGGGCTGTGACAAAAGGATTGTTGTGAGTTGGAGATCAGCCTGGGGTTTAGGACCTGTCTGAAACCACTGAGTGATACTCTGTCTCACACACACATACACACACAACGATGGAGGGAGTATAGGTCATTTTTTTTCTATACAGTGGAAAAGATGCCCATGAGTAGAATTAAATTCTAGTTTTGCTACTAGTGTACTTATTACATTTAAAATTCACAACAAATACAATTCATTATTAATATTTAGGAAAATATTCTACACTGGAGGTGAATCTTAAGCATGTGTATCGGAGCTCCTCAGGAGTTCAGAGGGAGCATGGGGGCCGGCATGGGGAGGAGGAGGCTAGTGAGTGAGCTGGGGCCAGGCAGGATTTCCTAATGGAGGAAACTTCACTCCCAGTTACAGGAAAAAGAAAAAAAGTTTTGTTTTCATCATTGCCTGTTAGGGTTGGAGAAAAGGAGGAATTGTTTATGTGTTTTAACACAGTTTTTGATATGTTCTGTGGGTTATGTTAGGGGAGAGATTCTTTTGCCACCTGTGACAATGAGGAAGACACCTGTAGTCGGAAATTTTGCTGACTTCTAGGTGTTTCTGACGTTCCAGACCTCACTCACTGGTGAGCTAAGCTATTTTTAAAGTGAATAAAATGACCTGCAGCCACAAACATGTGAGCCTGTGCTTGACAAAAGTATGTCAAGCGTTTCAGAGTGCCCTGGGAATGGTAGGACAAATGGCCCTGGAATGTTGGGAAGAAGGCACACCGCACACTGCCTCAGCATATGACTGCTAACGTCCAGGGCTCAGGAGCTGTTGAGAACTGAGGCAGGGTGCTGGGGAGAAGTCAGCCAGTCGCATCCTTTGCAGTCATGTAAAATCTTAGGTTTGGCAGGTTGTGTTGTGGAGGTTGTATGTGGACTCGAACAAGGAATTTGCTTGGTGCCAAATCACATCATTTTATCTAAGTTCTTTGGAGGGAAATTGATTAATACCTGTCTGTTTTAGCACTGTTTGCATGTACTCAGGGAACTATTTTGACTTTATAATAATTTACTTGGTAGAAAAAATAATCTATTATTAAAGTTATTTGAACAGATTACATTGTAATTGATGGAGTCATAACCCAATTGACAGAAACTAGGTAGAGAATTTTAGGTGTATGTTCATAAGATGAAATAGATGGGAATTCAAGGGGTATTTTTTTTTTTCTGAGACAAGGTCTCACTCTGTAGCCCAGGCTGGTCCTGAACTCACTGTGGAGCCCAGGCTGGCCTTAAACTCACAGCAATCCTCCTGTCTCAGCCTCCCAAGTGCTGGGATTATAGGCGTGTGCCACCACGCCCGGTTTATATAGTGCTGGGGAATTGAACTCGGGTACTTGATGCTTGATTACCATTTGGTAGGCAAGTGCTTTAACTGCTGAGCCACTCCAGCCCCTCAAGGGATATTTTTAAAAAGTTCAAACTATCCTATTCATTTTTTGAGACAGGTTTTTGCTCTGCAGTTCCTGAATTCTGAACTCACTATGTAGCTCAGGCCTTGGACTCATGGCAATCCTCTTGCCTCAGCCTCCTGAGTGCTGGGATTACAGGCATGTTCCACCATGCCTGGCTTATGTAGGGCTGAGGAATTGAACTCAGGGCCTTCGAGTTTAACCACTGTGCTATTCCTCTAGTCCCTATCTTATTTATAGTAACATCCTTCATTATATAATACTTGTGTTTAGAATTGATTATGATACAGATCTATATTTTTTTAAAACAGATTTAAGGTATACCATATACCAAGAAATGTTTGATCTGCAACAGGATTGGCAAGCTTTTTTTTTTTTTTTTTTTTGTAAATGACCATATAACAAGTATTTTAGGCTTTGTAGATTGCCTGTTACTTAGCCCTGGTATAGAATGAAAGCAGCTGTGTAGGACATGGGAGACAATATACACGAAGAATGGACATAGTTTTATCCCGGACACTTAATGTACAAACTCCAGTGGAGAGATGTGGTCTGCAGGCCCTAGATTGCCTGTCTGCTTCTGTGGTATTGTAAGGTCTTTTTTCCCTTATCACTTTTTTTTGTTTGTTTGTTTAAAAATAGAGTCTCATTGTGTAGTTCATGCCACCCTTATAATTGCTGTGTAGCTCAGGCAGCCCTTGAAGATGGCTATCCTCTTACATCCTGAGATTGAAGGAGTGAGTATAAGACTATGCCTAACTTCCCCTACTACTTTTCAGTGAAGTAAAACTGTGTTATGCCAGCAGTCTCTAGACTTATCTCAAGAATTTAATTCAAATTGGACTTATAAAACTTGACCAGCTTGGAACATTTTATCTTGGAACATACTTCTTCTGTTTTAATAGATTTCCCATATATACCTTTTAGATGATGGTGCTTGCTGCAGGCTGGATGCAGGATCCAGTTGGCTCTTGTCTTTATGATAGTAACTGTCAGACCTAGCGCCTCCTCTTATAACATTATGTAATAATACGTGGTGTACTGTCCTGAAAGATTGCTCATGTGCTTTAACCAAGAAAAAATGGAAAGAGCAAGTGTTGTGTACTAATAGTTTAGATATATAACAGTAGTACTGAAATTCTCATATCTACTGTGAAAACACAATCTATATAAATCACCAGTGGTCCTTGTGAGAGAGTACTTCCCTTGCTGTGCGAGGAAAAAAAAAACATCAGTTTAAGAGGTACAAAGGTCTTCCCTAAGTTCCGAGGGGTACTAAGGAATTTGTGGACTTGCAGGCAGTTTGCAGAGCACACTTAGATAGTACTACTCTCAAGAGGTAATGCTTTCAAAAGCTTCTCCCCATGCATAGGATCCCCATAACCATGAGACCCACGGATCCATACAGCTGAAGACTTATCCCACTGGTGACTCAGGGAGCATGAGTTATGTTGCCATTCGTGACTTGATTTTCTCAGAGAGTGAGCAGTGCTTGGTGTATTTTCAAACCAAAGTAGAGATTTCCTCCATTGCTGTGATAGTTGTTCTCCTGAAATATGAATTGCCTAAAATGCTTCATATTTCTGCATAAAATGGAGTTAGGTTGTAAGCTCAGGGTCTTCACTTGAGACCCTGAGCTTACAACCTTCATTTAAGAATATCTGAGAAGCCACTGGAATGTCAGGTGGGATGTATAACGAGGGTATGTTTGTGTGTGCTAAGAGAATTAAGAATGCATCTATAGATTTCCAAATATAAAATGAAACAAAGGAGCCAGTAGATGAGGATTGTGAAGAATGTTAATTATATTGTTAGCATGGGGTCCATGCTTTCCCTTGTCAGTGCAAGTGAACTGCATAGAGATAAAAAAAAAAAAAAAGTGATCAACATTTGCAGAATCTCATCCCAAGAGCTGTGGGGTTGTTTCCCTTGAATGCCTTCTGTTTATTTTTTATATTCTTTTTCCTCTGTCTTTTCCTTTGTGCCTCTCCTATCGTTGCCTCATTTAACCTGGTGGTTTATCTTTTGTGGCATCCTTTAAAAGTTTCTGATCTTGATGTTCCATGTATTAATGAGTCTTAATCATTTGTAAGGTGTGTTAACAAGAATTTATTATCAATTGTGATTTTAAAGCACTGAAACTTGCATAGTACTTTTTGAGTATCACTCATTGCCTATTGATTTTTCCTTTTTTTCTGGAAAGAAAGTGGCGATTATGGCTCACTGCACATCATAATTGTAAGAATAGGGCTACTGTTAGTACATGCCACATAGGGTTGTTTGAGGATTAAATTTGTAAGATAATGCTGTGATTTACTTGCCAAGGCCTGCTGTGTAGTTCACTTATCTAAATGGTAGATATCACAAAGAAAGGGAAAAAATGGAGATTTGTTTTCCATGTTCACAGTTGCTTGGTATCTTAGCAGTATGAAGAAATTTACTTTGCCTCCGTAACTCTTATGCTCAGTTTGTTGAAGTCAGCGTTACTGAAAAATTCCATCCCTAGGATGGTGGACCAACTGCATTGGACCCCATGACTCTGTTTGGATATAAGTACTAAAGCTTGGGTTAGAAGGGGAGTGATGTTCTATTTTATGAAGCAAACTTTATTTTCAGCAGATGTTGCCAAGTTTAATCATAATCACTACTTTCTCAGACTGGAGGTAGATGTGTTTCATGCTTAGACTTCCCAGAGTTTCAGTGTAGAAAGAAAAGCTTTCTTTGGGATTAAGTTGAAAGTCTGTTTCTAACAGCTGTTCCTGGCCTTGCCATGCTCTGCTAGAGCACGCTTGTTACTAGGGGCCTCGTCCTCCCATCCTCTTGGTGCTAGAGTACAGAGCAGTTTACCAACTTTGCTCTTAAGCCTGTGCATTTAAAGATCTGATTAGAGCACATATTAAAATATGCAACAATAAAATGTGTCAAGGCAACACAGTTATTTTAAAATTTTATTCAAGTTAAATTACATATATAGTGTTCTAAAATAGAGTATCCTTTTTGATCTTGGGGGCTTCTTATATTTCTTTTGAGAGTTTTATCTGCTTATAAGTCAGTGACTGAGTATTTTTCCCTGATTATTTCCTCATCCCACTATAGGTCATTTAAGGGAGACACAGCAAATACTCACTGAGAAAATATTTGTACAAAATCGTTCAAGTAGAGAAGATCTTCCAGGTGTTAGAGTCTAGTGGAAAACAAGAACAGCAGCAGACTCTAGCAGCCTCCATAGTAAAAGCATAACACATGTGTTATCTCAAGTCTTCTTGACAGCCCTTCAGGGTTCAGTCTTGTCCTCATGTTTAATGCCAGAGCCTGGAGAGGCAGGTATTTGGTTACCTTCACAGCAGGGCGGGGCTGTTTCTGCTACTGTCTTCTCTAGCGCATAGTTGTACCATTCTGGGCTTCGCCAGTGCTTAAGAGACATACCACCTTTCTGTGTGTCCGTCTGCTCCTTCTGGCTTCATTGAACATGTCCTCTGTGTGCACCCCCTGGTTCATTAGCCTGTCAACTCAGGGATTCCTAATGTAGACAGGCACTTCATGGATGTTGTGTTAACTTCATTGTGCTCTGCCATGTATCCCCTTTACGACTTCAGCATTAAACTCCATTGTGTTTATGATCCTTATTACTTTATGTGTGCCCGCTCTTGGGGATGCTAACCTCCATGCAGGCAGGGACTGTGCGAGTCCTCACTGACTATCAGGTGGTGTGTGGTACAGAAGAAATGCATGGTAAATGAAAAGCATCCATTTTGCCCAAATGTTCTGTGCTACATGCGCACAAAGAAAATTGAAAGACATTCTAAAGAGAAAGATGTTTATCCTTCCAGCCATGGACAACAAATTTTTGAAAAACTGCACATTAAATCAGAAAAAAAAAAATGTTTCTCTCTAGGGGGAGATATATGCCACAGTCGAGTGGGGGAATTTGTGCTGTGGTCTCCATTTAGAAAATAAAAATTGAAAAATAATATTTGGTAAAGAGAGTAAAATATTAGTGAAAATTTTCCACTTGTAAATAGAAGACATACTTACAAGTAAAGCAGAGCACTGTAATGCCTTACTGATTGCAAATTGTAATGCACTATGATTAAGCCTATTTTCATCGAAGCAGCCGTGTAAGTTTATTAAGGGGAATGTCTGAGTTGTCACATCAGGTCATTTCACAGAGTCCTAAGGCATTTAATATTGTTATGTCTAAAATTGTCTAAAAATATCAGATATCAAGTGTTGTTAATGTAGGATGTTGATAATAAAATATAATTTTGTTTTTGGTTAAAAATTATTTTCTTTCGATACAATGTTTTATAAAATGTGCAGAAGAGAATTCATGTCCTAAACTATATTTTGATAATTTAGGAATTTTATTCTCCTGACCTATTAAAACTTATGATATAAGCTCTTGGAAAGCTGAGGCAGAAGGAATGCCATGTGTTTGATTACAGGAGAAAGTTTTACTGTAGAATGTCTTAGTAACATTTGTATTTCACACTCCTCTAATTTCCAACGTGTGTCAGGTTCTAGGCAACTACCAAGCAACTTTTGTCCCTGTGGATTTATCATCTGTTTTCACAACCTGAGAGTGGTATCTACAGAGAAGTTTCTTGCTCTATAACTTAGTAATAACTTGATATGCCTTATTGATAAGCCACAAAGAAGTGGGACTTACCTGCCTGCCAGTACAACAGCTTCCCCCGCCCCGCCCGCCCCCCCGATGGTAACTAGGACGCATTTTTCTTTTGGCACCAATTTGGTATTAATGCAGTTGCCAGTATAGTGAATTAAAAGTGTTGGGGAACAGTGATGTTGTGGGGCTGTTGTGGGTAGGTGTAATATGATGAGGTTTGTAAGAAATTGCTTGCATGTTGTCTTGAACAAGAGAGTAAGCATGCTAGCTTTTGAGGTTCTGCATCCTGGAGATGTTTGTGCACATGCAGCATGCATACACCTGCTGCTACCAGCAGTTGGGTGGAAACCAACAGTTGTAGCTTGACACAGCTGGAGGGAACATGAACACAGTTCTATATGAAACATAAAGCCTTCTGGACGTTCACGAAATTTGTGGTGTTTAAAATGTCTTGATTTGATGTCCAAACTTGGCCACTTCATCTGTTACACCTCTGAGGTAGATCCTTTGATCGAGAGACAATTGTTTAATAACAGTGATCAGAACTTGATGGCTAAGTTATTGGAAAAAATAAAACAGTTTTTAAGCTGAGTTAAAACCTGTGTGCCTGTCATTACTTTGGAGGTTATTACTATTTGAAGTACAATTTCTTGACCTAACAAATTCTCCTTCTTCAGTCTTTTTAAGGGGCAGACTAAATAGAATGGGTCTTTATTAAGAAACAAAGGAGAAAGGGTTAAAAGCCCCTGCTCTCTGGGAGGGGATTCTGGGTCACATCCTCTTCTTTCTTCTAACATTAGTATTATGTGCTGTATAAAATTACCTTTAAAAATGTTACTGGACAGTTCTGTAGCAGCTATCCCTCATTCCCTGACTGTAATTTTCCTGAGTATGTGGAAGCACTAAGATATGAATTTTTGTATCTATGATTTATGAATTTTAAAGCAATTGTAATGTTCAAATGAAGTTAGAGGTACACAGAGATATTTACCTATAAGAAAGAAGAATTTGTAGTTTTCTTGAAATTTTTAAGTGGGCATGGAATGGATTTTAATTGGAGTAAAAGACAAAAATGCACAATGATTTTGATTTTGGAGAGGTGGGGTATGGGTGCTGAACTGATCCTCAGGTGATGGAAAGGATTGTTGAGATTAAGATGAGCCTTTCCGTATTTTCTTTGATGCTGCTTTGAATTTGATCACTTACTTGCTCATTACTTTAAAACATTTATGTTCATCAATGATAGTCTCTACTGCATGATGTGGTATGTAAACCTGAGTTCGGCTATCTGTAGTCCCATCCTGGTGACAGGATATTTGCAGCCTCAGGCCGCACAGCCCACAAGGGCTCCCATGCTTTGCTTGATGTGATCCATGCAGCCTGTGCCCAGGGAGGGATGTGTGTAGATCAGCTCCATCTTCCTTCTCTGTGCTCCTGTGCATTTCATTATGGACTGTATTAGAATCCTGTTTGTCTTTTTAATTTAATTTAATAATTCATATACCATTATAATTTCTAAGGTAGTTTCCTAAGTTAAAAATCTTACAGTGCAGGGTTCTTATGGGCCTTTATTATGAAAATAAAATAATTTTGTAAAGAATATGAGGGCATAACTGAAATGTTTTTTGCTTGGTCTTCGAAAAGTGTTACTTAGTGCTCTAAAGTGCTGGGCCTCACAGATCTTTGGTACCTTGTCACTAGCACGTGTTAATCAGCCCCTGTAACCCTTTACTTTTGTAGAATCAAGTTGCTGTCATTGTAGTGAATGACGCTGATGATGCTGATAATGATGTCTTTGTTGCTGGACTTTTTTATATGGGATGTTGAGATGTGGTATAAAATGTGAAATCGTCCATAGACTTGATGCAGAGCAGGCTTACTAGGGTGTTCTGTATACTCATTAAGGCCTAGCAAACTGAATAATTCTGGTATTAAAGTGCCAGGAATAATTCTAGGATATATAAATAATATTTTGACATATTACACTTAAATATTTGTTTTAATGGAATATCTAACAATTATTTTGTAATAATTTATTTTGGTAGCAATGTTGCTTCCCCAAATCTTCGGCTTTCTCAGTACTTATGTGTTTCTGAAGATACAAGTTGGCTATATTCCTTCAATACCTAGTGTAGAATAGGAATTAAACTCAGTGAATCAATTTATGGTGCCTGTTTTCCATATTTATAAGTTTGAGATCTTGGTTTCATGTTGAAAAGAAATATGCCAGCACAGCACCACGAGAGGAATAGCAAGGCCCTCTGGCACCAAGCCCTAGACACATCTTGATGTTTAGTGACTTACATTCATTGGGCACTTAGCTGGAAGCTGAGTCCCCTCCATAATCCTCCCGGACCTCATCAGGTAATGCTGCCTACCCCGTTCTCCAGGCAGAGTGCCTGAGGCAGGGAGTGCCAGCAGCCTACCCAGGGTCACCTGGCTGTGGAACGCAGCTCTGTATCCACTTGAGCCAACACTGAACCCACGTTCTTTCCATCATCACTTGCCTTTGTGTTTCTTGCAGGAACTCAAGTGGAAGCACAAAATTCACTTCAACAAGCAAGGGCTGGGCCTGGCCTCTAAGCCCTGTTATCCTGGCAGTTGGGAGGCTGAGGCAGGAGATACAGCGCAGTGTGAAGGCTCTGGGTTGGGTCTGTAGTAGCACACACAAAATAAGAAAAAGGAGAGTAAATATGTGTGTGTGGATGATGTATTGAGACAGGGTCTTGTTCTGCAGCCCAGGCTGGCTTTGGATTCACAGCAGTCCTCCTGCCCCAGCCTCTGTTGTGCTGGGATTACAGGTGTGCACCACCACACCTAGTAGGATTTTTGTGGTAACAGAGATTGAAACTAGGGTCTTTGCTCTGACCTAGTCCCTAGCCCTTTATTTATTTATTTATATTTTGTGACAGGTGTTGCTAAGTTGTCCAGGCTAGGCTCAGACTTAGTGTGTGCCTGACTCAGCCTCTGGAGTGCTAGTGTTATAGGTATGCACCACCATACCAGACTGTGAACTGGAAAGACTTATGGAGTTTGAGATTAGCCATAAAAGAAGGATGCTTTTTAGCCGAGGGAGGGGTGAAGGGAGCAGAAGGAATGTTTTCTTGGTTTTGAAGTATTCACAATTTAGAGGTTGTTGGGTGTGACTGATTTTTCTTGTCTAGTTTTTTTCTGTCACATTAACAATTCTTTGTAAACTTCTTACCTGGCTTTCCTTTCCTTCCTGCTCAAGTTTTATTGTGTTTCAAGATTTTGTGTTTAGTCTGTGAGTAATAAATTTTCCAATAATAAAAGTTAATTGGGAATATAGACAGCTCAAAGCTTTAGAAACAAAGTGAAGCATGAGGTTTGTTTTACAAAGACAATGTGCTTATATTGGTTTAGTTTAACAGATAAATGGATTAGTTATCTATTAAATGCAATTCATTAGGGCGGTTCTTTTAACTCATGGGCTTCACAGAGGGGATACGTGAAGAGGAAGAGGATTCTTCGTGGTGAAAAGATTGGGAAGGAGTGAAGCATTTATGTCTTTGGAAATCACTGTAAAATTGGAGCTAAACTGTTATCCCAAGGCTGCCTCCCCCTTTCTTTACAGAACAGCAGTTCTTCATTCTTCTCGCTCTTTCCTTTGCTGTGAACAGTTGCATGTAAGCATTATCAGCATTAAAAACATATTTGGGAGGAAATCCAAGCTGAGCATCTGTTTAGCAGCCAGCCGGTTTTCCAAAACCCTTTCAGCTGCAGGGAATGGTATCCTTCCACGTGTTGAGAGGCTCACTGCCTGCAGCTTGGGTGTGTTCTCTGGAGGTGTCCCTTCTTTGTAGATTTTTAGGACAAGAGGGAAAAACCTTGCATTTCACCAAAGGTAAAAATAACTAAATCTTAAAATACAACATCGGGAGCATTTGTTAGCATTTGTTAGGATTTTGCAAATCTTAATTAATTTCTACTTGATTGTTAAATTTGTACCTCCTCCTTTTACAGTTGAGATGGGAATTTTATTAAAGTTATTGGCAAAACCCGGCTTTGGAACATGACCTGGTAGAAGTTTAAAGTTTACATTAGTATTTTTTTTGAATTGTGAAACAAGGTTTTTTTAACCCCATTTTATTGATATGTATAAGTGCAGTTTATAAAATTTAAAATGATCTTGAGTATTTTGTGCACATGCATAACGTGGCAAAATTTCAAGTCCTTCCCTTCTGCTTTTTTGACCCTCCCACTCCCCCACCCTCCCCACTCCTCCAGTTCCCATTATTCCCCACTGTAAGTTTTGTGAAATAATAGTGATCTGATTTTCTCATATCAGAGAAACCATTCAATATTTCACCTTCTGCTTCTGACTCACTTCACTAAGCATGATGGTCTCAAGTTGTCTCTAATTACCTGTCTGTCTTTATAGATGAATAGTTTAAATAGCACAATTTATGTATCAATTGGTCTTTTGATGGGTATTTTTATGTCTTCCACATTTTAGCTATTGTTAGCTGTGCTGCTACGAACATGGGTATACATATTTCTCTGTTATGTGTTGTTTTTAACTTTTGGGAAAATTCCTAGAAGTATCGCTGGATCGAAGGGCATATTTATTTCCAGTCTTTTAAAAGACTTCCATACTCTTTTTCATAGTGGCTGTACTAGTTTACATTCCCACCAGCAGTGCCGGAAGGTTTCTTTTTCCCCACAGCCTCACCAGCACTGATTGCTGTTTGTGTTCTTGGTACCCATCATTCTCTCTGGAGTTAGATGGTATCTTAGTGATGTTTTGATTTGCATTTCTCTAATGACTAAGGATGTTGAACATCTTTTCATGCATTTATTGACCATTTGAACTTCTTCATCTGAGAACTGTCTATTCAATTCTTTTGCCCATTTTTCAATTGGATCTTTGATTTGAGGGCTTACTTTTCTTCAGTTACCTGTATATCCTGGTTATGAGCCTCCTATATGAGGTATTAGTGGTAAATATTTTTTCCCAGTCTGTCGGTTCTCTTTTTACACTGTTGATAATTCCCTTTGCCATGCAGAAACTTTTTGAATATGACATAACCCCATTTGTTAATTCTGGGGGCTATTTTTTTTTTTTTGCTTTTGGTGTCTTACTAAGAAAATCCTTGCCTACACCTATCTCTTTTAGATATTTGCCTAATTTGTCTACCAGGTGGTTCAGTGTGAAACAAGTTTTTAAGAGAAGTTCATGAAAAGTTTTTAAGAGAAGGTTTTAAGGAAGTAGTGTTTCAACATGTTGAACAAAAAAATGCAGTACTTTTGGGTGTCACTGTTAGAATTAGCCTTTTAAAAATGTCTACCGACTCTTGTTTTTGATGTGGATTGCTAAGACAGCTTGAAATTTTATTCGAAGATTATTTCTCCACATATGTTTCTTCCATACTGGTTACAGACTTGGGACATTTTCATATAGCCTGATTCATATATATTAAAATTCATAGTATGTCCTTTGAGCACTAAAATTTAAATGATAATTGATTTAAAGAAAACAAGTAGAAGCCAGGGAGCAGAAATAAGCTTCTGTAATCTAGTGATCATTTAGCCTGATCACACAATCTGTGCACAGAGAAACAAGCTACTGAACGAATGGGGATGGCAGTGCTGTGGGAGCTGTGGGAACTGTGGGAGCTGAAGCAGGTAGAACGCACTGCTGGTCTCTGAGGGCCAAATCCAGTCACTTTGAAAAGTTCTTAGAATCTTTAATTGAAACTTGCTTCCTGTATTTTATATTATTGTGGATATGGAGATAATCTTCAACTCTGATTTTAGAATGTCTTATGTTTTCTGTTACGGTTTTGAAGAAGGCAAATCAGTAGCAACTCCAATGTGGATTTGCTCACGTTTGGTCATGTTTTATTTTCTCTTCCCGCAGATACTCTATAATTAGGTTTGCGTGTTAGGATATGCCAGTTATATTAACAGTGAAGCCTGTTATTGCCATAGATGGGAGACAGATTATATCCCATTGGAAGCTTCGAACATTTTTATACCAGTTCATTACATTTGAGTATTATAATTTTTAGAAAAATTAGAAGTAAATTATATTCCAATGGTATTGTAAATAGTATTACCGTGTAGAATCACCTATGGCACTGTGTTAACTCTAATCCATACTATACCATAGTAGTAGGCAGGGGAACCGTTTACAGATGTAGAGGCAGATAAAGTTAAGTAACTTATCACAAAGCCACACAGCTTCTACATGGCCATTGCTAACCTAGGCTGGCAGTCCTTGGAAAGTCAGCAGCTCTTAGTTGGAGACATTATATTCTTTACAGGTTCCAATGTGAAGTGCTCAGTCACCTATGAAGAAACCATTGGAATGCACATGTTGGCACATTTTACCACGTAGCCTTACTCTGTGAGCTCTTAATGTCTCGGCAGACTTGTACTCTGATGTTTTCATTTGACTCACTAAAAGGTCTTTTCTCCAAAACTTCAGCATGGTTTCATTTATGAATATGTATGCCATATGAATATAAGGACATACTGCATTATTACAGGGTGCCATCAAACCATATGGTTATTGTTTAAATAAATTTATTACAACAAAAAACCCATTGCCATTAATCCTACTTGAAATATTTCCTTTACTTTGAATATATTTATTCCATTCTACCTACCACTTTTTAAAGTAGTTTGGGATTTTTCTTTATGTCTTCAATAATGTTGTCATGGCCGCCTCAGTTCATAGACACACTGTAAAGTTTTTATTTGACAGAGTTGCCATAAGTGATTGATCATTAAGGGGTGCCCAAAAATGATAAATATTTAAGTCTTAAAATTTATTACATTAAAAGACATGTTGTCATCAATATACCACAGAACAATTCAGTTAATTTCCTTTCTTTGAAAATACTAATTCTGTGGCTCTCGGCACTGTCTTTTACTGTAATAAAAATCTTTTTTAAAAATTTAAACATTCATGTAATCTTCCTTCACCCTGCATGTCTTTTCTTCACCTGAATATCCCAATAAAGAATACAAATCATTAACATGGGCTACAACAGCAGTCCACCCAAAGTATTGTCAGTTCTTATGTTAGAAATATTATCTAAGTTGATGATAGTTTTTCCTTTGGGAGTCCTCACAAGAAGAAGAGATGTCTGCTAAGCATAGAGAAATTGTAGGTTTAGTATACATACTCTCTTGCAACAGTATTTTGAGGAAAAGATAGTGACATAGGGCCTTTTAGCCTATTTTTTGAATTGCCAGATCTTAAATTCTGTCTAGTCTGCATTGTTGGAAGGTTAAATCAGAAATGGGAAACACATTTTCTACCCTCTTTAATTGCCCTCTTTCCGCTGAAAGATAAATGACAGAGGAGCCTCCTAATACCTTGCTGCTGGTATGTTTTAGCAGACAGCTTTCAGACACAGGGCAGTGCTAGCTGGTGCTGGTAAGCCCCTTTCCTCTCAGGTACTTGGGAAAGTCAGCAGGTTGTCCTTAGCTACCTTTTCTTCTTCACAAACCTAGCATAAGGAGCTCAGGAGGGGCTTAGCGGTGTGTGGACAGAGTCAGGAAGTGTGAGGGTGCTCACCATGACCATGGCTTTTTCTCTCATCTGCTGCTGTCTTTTCTGTTTCTGGAGTGTTTTCCTCCTCTACTGGTAATCTCTTTTTGCTCTCTATTCATGTGTACTGTTTTTTATTTCCTCTAGTGTTCAGCTTCTGAAATGTTTTTTTAAAAGCCAATTTAGTTTTGATTAAAGATTATATTATATTATATTAATGGCTTCCTCACCCCACTCCATTCTTGTACTTGTGGCACTTGTTTAGAAAGAGTTTTCATTTGTCTCCTATAATTCTCATATTTTACTGTGAGAGTCTTTGGAATTATAAAATGATTTTTGGAAAGATATATTCCAAGTAGAGATAAAATGACAAGATTGTATCTTAGTCTCACATGGTGGAAATGGATGTTTCATTCATTTAGACATATCTTAATACCTAAAACCATATTTTTAATTAAAATGAAAAACATTTTTAGACGTATGAAAACATTATTGTATTATTTATTGACACAATCACATTATTGTATGATATTTTTGCATTTGATTTGGTAGGTTTGGGAATGCACTTTGCAGTTAGAATTTACTTCTTAATTTATAGTATTTGATATAAAATACTTAGCGTGTCTGATTTTTGGGAATACCTGCCATAAATGGGCAAACATCTAAAAGATTGGCTTACATTTCTGAAGTTGTAGAGAATGTATATAGAAGATACATTGTTTTTCATCTATCAGATGTTGGGGTTTTCAGTTTATAAAATACTTATATGATGGTTAAGCTTAATTGTCAGCTTGATAGTAAAGCTTACTTCTGGGTATGTTTACATGCAGTATGGAGGTATGACCTTGTGTAGTGTAACTGGTCCCTCATTGCTGTTTTCCTGCTCTGCTTCCTGGCTGCCATGAAGTGAGTGGCTTAGCTCTGCCATCCCCTTTTCCTGGTGTGTCTGCTTTGAAGCCAACCAACCCACAGACTGAATCCCCTGAAATCATGAAAAAAAAAAAAAAAAACACAGTACTTCTCATTTAAGTTGTGTAAGTTAGGTAAATGATCCCAGCGATGAAAGATTAACCAACACAACTTATAAGGACCTTATGAGTAATTTTTCTCTTTTTTCCTTTCTAGAATGTATAGAATTGTTATTAATAATGGCTGGACTTTCAGGCCAGCCATAGAAATTATCTGGTTATAATGTAGCTTCTTGGAGAAAATAAACACTAATTATCAAACTTGTGGTTTAATGGGTTTGCCTCAGTTGCAACCCACGTGGCAGAGTAGCACCCCTTACCCTTTACATTGGCCAGGAAATTTGGTTTTGATCTTTATTATCAGCATAGAGAGCACCTGGCCCCTTATGGGTTGGGTTGTGGGGTAAAGAGCAGGGTGTGCTCCTATAGGGAGGTTTCAGTCACTGAGGCTGGTAACATAGAATGAAGTTTGGGGTTTCTGAGAGATACAGGCAGGGCTGATTGTTTTAGGGCAATTAGGGAGGTACAGCCACAGGAACACCAGATCTAAGACTGTTTGTCGAGGCAGTGAGTGAGGTGGTGGGAAGCTCCAGTTGAGGACTTTGTCTTTGAGAGCTGTACATCAAAACTATACAACAAATGCTGAAATGTTCGTGATGTGGAACCTTAAAAGGCTAGTGTTTTGAGTCAGTAAGAAGATAATATGCACTGTGATAAGCTTCCATTAACATTGTGCCTCCTTATCATTCACAGCTGTGAACACTCCTGTTCTGTAGACTCCGCATTTGTCCCTAGTATTTAAAATCAAGTTAATTTGTAAGTTTGTTTCACCTGTTGAAAATGCAGGCACGAATTCTCCATGAGTAAACCTCAGAAATCTGAGCTCTTCTTTCACTGAAGTTTCTTTTTTCAACTGGAACATTCTTTTTGAATGTGTGTGATAGGATCAGTGTAGTTTTTAAATGGCTCAGCCTTTTTCTGCAACCACAAAGATTTTTATTCAGAGGCATGCTTGTGGTTTTCTTTGCTCCTCCCCTTGGTTTGAATTAAGAACAGACAAGCTTGTATTGTTTTTGAGGCAGCTGGTAACAAAAATCTTGTTTTCTTAAGAGCTCTGTTTGTCATTGCTTAATGATGGTAGATGTCAGACCAACTGGTGACAATCCTACTGTATGAATTGGAGATGCCTCTGCTTGAGAGCTCTCTATGTGTGGACCAATGCTTTACGTAGACTGATTGTGAGACAATGTCTACTTTTACTCACAGAAGTCACTGAATAATAAGGGGGACAGAAGCTGCTGGGAGCGATATTTTGGCCTGGTGCTTCAGATCCAGGTAACTAGATACTGGCTTCGTTGTCACCACCACTAATTTGACTTTACTATAGCCCAGTTTATCAAATGATTCTCATCCAATGAAATTGTGTGTGTATATGCTCGTGTGCATGCACACATGTGCAGTAGAATTACATGCTTTGTCTTTGTTTCTTTTGAGTGTTGAGTATTTCTGGTGTTCATTTCAAGCAGGACAAGATGGGAGCTACCTAGCTGTAGAACGTAATTGAATATTGCTTGGTTGTTGTTGTAGAAAGTACTCTTAGTTAATAGAATGAGAAAGACACTTGTTGTCCAGCCCCTTGATTTACTTAATTCCCTTGTAAATTGTATTTTTTTTTTCTCATCTTAAAGCACTTCCTTGATAAGCAAACTTCCAGGAGGTGAAAGTTCAGAACAGATAACATCTTTTAAAATAAAAAACCTTAATTACTGGATCAACAGTATTAATAATCTGATATCCCATTTCTCTTAACTTTAAACTTGTAGGGATTCAAGTAGGATAGAGTTCTTAAGTTTAATATTAACATTGGGGATTAAGAGGTGCATGTCTTTCCAGAACTGAGTCCTTTGTCAATATTTAGCAAGCCTGTACTAGCTATTGGAATGTGGAAATGTACAACCAAGAATGAATGCCGCGTTTCCTTCCCGCCCTGTCCCTACCCTTGCTGACTTCTCGGGCAAGGCCTTGTAGCTGTCACTTCTTGTCTGGGTGTTGTAGCAGTTGGGCCTTTCATCCCAGGCCAAGCCCACTGTGTCCCAAGTGCAGGCCTGTCCCCTCCCCCACCTCCTTTCAGGGAACCAGCCTACGGAGAAGGGATGATGGCGCTGGTTTGATTTTTAGGTCTGCTCTTACTCCACTTTCACCTCTACTTTCCCCCTCCCTTCCTCTTGCTCTTGCCTCATCTGTTGGTGTGGAGAAAAGGGAAAGGTGACATCTCTTTTAACTAGGCGGTTGTTACCTGCCATTCATTCTCTTGAGGTTTATTTTTCTGTTTCTCTCTTTGCATCTGTTTTTGGGACTCTCTAAACATTCCTTTATACTGCTGGAATGTTCCGAGGCATGATGGGGCACATTTGTCATACACTTTCATTCTTTCCTGCATAGAGTCCACTGTATGTGGTACCCACTTCCTCCAATGAGACCTCTGGCATTTCAAGGAGTTCCCTGGCCTCTCTGCTGTGTCCTCTGCCCACACCTGCAGGATGTGCTTTTCCATGCTGGGAGCGGCCCCTGCTGCTGATTGTGCCGCCATCTTTCCTGCTGCCCCTCAGCCTGCTGTGCAAGACGGTCCCCAGGGTCTTGCCGTGTTGGTGTGCCTTTCAGTGAGCTCTGTGCCGCACAACTGGCGTGTCAGCTGTGATCTCTCCAGATGCTGCCCTTGGCTGTGAGGCCTGTACCAAGCTGAAGATAAGGAAATGTTTGTGTTGCTGTGGGGTTGGATGCTGTTGCTGCAGTATAGAAAACATTAGTTTAAACTGCAAAAATTTTAACAACATGAAATTTAGATTTTTTAATATAACAGCACACAGGTTTATGTAAACTTGGTTCTCATATCCTATTTTGTTAAAATGAAAAAGTTTTAAGAAATTTCTTAAAAGTTAACTTAAAAATTGAGGTTGTGTTGGAATCCTCAATCATTTTAAACCTTACTGTGGAAAATTCACTGAATTTTGAGTTAGGTTTCTTATAGGACACACTATTACATATATATATATATAGATATATATATATATATATATAAAACGTGTTTAATGAGCTTATATTAGTTATATAAAGACAATTTTGTTTGAGGATTTTGTAATTCATGTTGAGAGAGCATACTGTTTCAACAACGAAGTTTACAAGTTAGACACTTAGGGCTTAGGTGTTGAAGGAATTATGCTTTTGTATTATAATCTTCTCACATTTTTATATTTGTATTTTTAATTAGAAATGCAGTGTCAAACTTTAGACGTTAGGTAACTGAAATCCTGTATTGAATCCTGTGTTAAGATAGTTGGTATTGACAGATATGTTGAGTGTTTTTTTTTAAACATCTACTGTCAATTTGAAGTGACATTAAATAGATGAGGGATGTAAAATGAATGGATTTGAGCTGTTCATTACGTCAGTGGTTAATTCTGTGTTGACTGTGTAGACTGAATGCACACAGGGCCTTGGGCAGTATCCTTAGATCTAGTGCTTTAGGTGAGAAGGACAGAGGAGCCACAAGACCTACCTGGAAGAGAAGGAAACTGGGGGCTGCCAGCTCCCTGTCATGAGCCCCTTGTTACTAGTTCTGTGCAGGATTGGGCATGGCTGTTGGGACCTCATTGTCAGCACCGGCATTGTCTTCACTTTGGAGCAAGTGATTGTCACCAGGGCTGTCACCTGTTGGACATTACCATTGTGCCAAGCATTGTGCTCAGTGCCCTGCGGACTTTTCCTTTAATCTTCAGAGCAAGCCTTATTGGCAAGTAACAAACCTGGAACATTAAGGAGTTTATTAACTTGCAGGGGATGTTTAGGGTTTAAGCCTGGCAAGTTTCTTGAAGGTGATGATTTTCCTCACTAGTTCGAGCCTCCTCAAGAAAGATTTGGCAAACCCCAGCCCCAGGGAGACATTGTATTCAATTTGGGCTGGGTCACCCACAGGGCTGGGAACCTGCTGGTGAAGGGGTGAGGGATGGAGTTAGTTCCTGCCCTGAAGCGCTTACAGACTATCTTAGGAAAGCTCCCCCTTGGCTGCTGGCAGATCCACTGTTGGGTTTTTCAGAGATGGGCTCTGACAGGCAGCGATCTCTCACAAGAGATTGGAAAGACATTCTTGGGGGCTGAAAGGTATTTATGATTTAGGCATTCTGAGATACTAGGGTGAGAGGAATTGTCATTGTGAAGGTGGTAACACCAGACACTGGGTAGGCTTATTACCCTTTTATTTGCTGACTACTGCTTACTGTGGCCGAATGCCTGTTTACTAAGGGAGCAGAGTGGGAGGGAGCCAGGCCGACTGTTGTTACTTCAGCTTGAAAGACATCTGAACTTTGTGGGCTCTGGAAGAGGGAATCACCAATGGAGAATGTGCTCATGTGGTTCAGGCTTCATTTATTCTTTTTTGTAAGTATAATTTTTTTCTCCCCCCCCCCCACATTTTTTGATATGTATACGTGCAAAATTCAAGGTTTACAATGGAGTTGAGCATTTTGTGCACATACGTATCTTGTCAAGGTGACAAGGGCTTTCCCACTCTCCTTTTGTCCCTCCCCCAACCCACCTTTTTCCCCCTCTTCCCCCACCCTACTCCCCTCTTTCACTTTGTCTTTCATCTTAAGTTCCATAGGAGTTGTGCTCTGGGTCTCTCATATCAGAGAGACCATTCAGTGTTTCACCTTCTGCTTCTGACTTACTTCACTAAGCATGATGTTCTCTGGTTTCTTCCATTTGCCTGCAAAAGCCTCCATGCTGTTGGACTTTATTGACGCATAGTATTCCATTGTGTATATAAATGCCACCTTTTGTGTATCCACTGGTCAGTTGATGGGTATTGTCCAAGAGAAGACCGAGGATGTGAGTATAATTTCCATTTGTTGAGGTCGGGCAGCTGACAGGCCCTTCGGCACAAATACCGTGTTGCTGAGGCCGGGTGGGGATGTTTAGAACGTGACTGTAAACGGCAGGCATGCTTTCTTGCAGGACGCGTTTTGTGTGCAGGTGTCATAGTAATGCCATTCTGAGCTGACTTTTGCCTTAACTGATAATAGAGCCATATATTTAAATGAGCAGAGCACTGCCTTGAATCTAGCAAAACCACTGCATGAGGACTTATTTTAAAACCTGTGTGCTCAAATTTGGCTCCTAACCCCTAGGTCCTAGCCCTTATGGTGGAGGAGAACTTGGACACTGGGTATAAATCACCTGGCACAGAATGGGGAGATGAATTTGATTTGGAATGAGAATGAATGCTCTCCTAATTTCCTTACCTAGTTCTTAAAAAGACCATTTTTTCCAGCTTTAGCAATTAGCCTGTTGCAAAATACTGTGCTTGAGAAGGTGCAGTCATAATGAGTTATGAATTTACTTAAAAAATCCAAGCTACTCGATCATCTTATATTTGGAGGACATGTTTTATTTTGGACACAAAGGAGAAATACGGCTGATTTACAGCAACAACAACGGCAGTCTGCAGCACAGCTCTGTGTGCTGCTTAAACTAGTGAGCAGTTGCCTCTCCCACAGTTCATCTTTGCACAAAGGAGATGATGTAATCCCTTTAGCTGCCAGCCACGTGGCCAGCATGCCGTCACTGTCACTGTTTCACCTGGTTACCTCTGTGCTGCCAGGACTTTATTGGCTCCTTGCAACCATGCATTTGTAATTAAATTGCATTTCCCTGGCCAGGGCCATCTTTTACCTCGGTACACATGCATGTTAATGAGGGCATCAGCCTGGCTTCATGGAAGAATTGTACCGGTGAATTTATGCCAGAGTGGCCTATTGTGCAAAGTCATGGAGCCTCTGTGTGTGCCCAGAATTAACACTAGGGCAGGGATGTTCTGTTGCCACTAACAACCAGTGCCATTTTCTTAGAAGAGTGGAATAGGAACTCAGGCTTTTCTTTGCCTTGATTTCTCATGGGTCGTTAGAGTAGCCTGTCTGAGCTGTACGCTTGAGGGGAAAAAAGAGGACCGATTGTCCTTGTTCAGCAGCCTGTACCTACGTACCTACAAGCATAGTTTTTTTCCGGTAGCTGAATCCTGCCATGCACGCTGCCTTATTATTACTATTTTTTTTCTTGTCTCTGTGTTGGTGATTTCATCCTGTTGATTTAGAGCCGTCACAGTTATATGACAGCCACCATTGGTTGTGCAGGATTTGCTCGGCTCTGGATGCAACACCCCGCATGCATTTTCTCATTGAATTCTCCACTTACTTTCTGAAATACGTAATTCACAGAGGAGACGACTATAGCCAAGAAAGATGAAATGATTTGCCCAGGCTCTTCACTTCAGAGAAAGATCTACACAGAAGATAGGCCGGGGCTGGAGAAACACTTCAAAATTGATCCCCTGTTTTTCTTAAAGGAAAATAGTAAGTTTTGGACCATTTCAAAGGTGACTCGCTAGTCAGTTGTTGAGTCCCTCCGTGTATGAGTCCTGGCCACTGAACCTTAATAACATCACGAGAGCTTCGTACTCTTGGACCTGTCTTTCTAGGGGTGTTAATACAATGATTAGGTGCCCCTGCCTGTAAGATTTAACAAATTACAGGTTTTCTTTTCTTTTGGGGTTAATAATTTTTCAAAGTGAAAATGCCATAATTATATTAATAAAACATCTTCTTACACAGTGTAACAGCCCAGGATTTTGGCCTCAGGCCTATAGGGACCTTTCTATTTAGTGTGTCGGGACTAATTTTGATTAGTACTTTCCTTTTTTTATTTTTTGTAAAGACAGGGTCTCGCTCCATAGCCCAGGCTGTCCCTGAACTCATTATGGAGCCCAGGCTGGCTTTGGCCTGGGGGCAGTCCTCCTGCCCAGGCTCCTGAGTGCGGGATTATGTGGTGCTGGGGAGCTGACTTGCGCTTGCCAGGCTGATTAGTACTTTTATGGGCTATATACAAGGTGTCAGAGCTTAGCTCCTGTGCAGCTCAAAATCGTAGCACTTGAGTCACTGATTCTTAAAGTGCCTTTACTGGGAGAATTTGGAGATGGAGTGAACAAAGGTGTTGAGGAGGACTTGGCAGTGCTGCAGTATTATGATCAACCTTGGCATAAGTGTCACCCTCTCTCCTGCCACACATAGCATAGGGGTGACAGAGGGGATGGCCTTTCTGAAAAGGTCCCCTTTTTTTCCCAGGCAATGCAGGTTTAGGACTGGTGGAGGAGGAGGAGAGGTGTGACGTCTTGTTTTCCCAAGTCCTTGCAGTTGCTGAGTAGGTTTTGTGTCACTTTGCTTCTGACCTGGGAGGTGGGCTGGCTGAAGCCTTGACTTCACCTGCAAGCAGGAAGCATGCGGCCTGAGGAACAGATGCTGCAGGCATCATCAGAAACCAGGGGTCAGGGACAAGTTATTTGAGAAAGGCACCATCTGTCTCCTCTCTAAAATTGGAGGGGAAGTTAGCCTTAGAGGTATTTGTAGAAAGAAAGGGAATCACATGAGTTAGAGCCTTACAGTCTTAGTTTTTCTTGGTAGAATGAGAGGTGACTGCCAGGTGAAGGGTAAGGTGAGGCCAAGGGCCGTGAGGAAGCCAGACAAGTGGGAAATTGCTGCCATCCATTGTGCCGTCTTTTCACCAGGCATGTGGTTATGTTTTGGGGAATGGTTCATTCATGCTCTTGAACACATTTAGCCAGTTTAGCAGATGACAGCTAAGTCATGTCAAATTATTCCTAGGTAGCCAACCTTAAAAAGAGGTCTTTCCCAAATGATTATATCTTTAGCCTTAATTCTACCTTGGAAAATTAGGCCCTGAAATAAAAACAATCAGTTTGGCTTTGTTTATGTTTGTTGACAAAAGGAAAAGGTTACTTTCCTGGCTGTAAAATTACTTGTGGTAATTTTATGTCTTGCTCAGGTTTTTTTTTTTTTTTTGTCATTAAAAACAGCATCTTTTTGGTAAGCCTTCGTGGGGGACATTTTCAGTGTGTCAAGGCCTCTGCTTTATCTATTATGTCTGTTGACAGACCTGATTGCATTTCCTTCATGATAATTCTACATCATTTCTTTTTTATGGTCTTTCCATCTGTAGCCACCCAACAGCTACTGAACATGTATATATATATATTTTTAAGGGCAGCTGTTCAAATAGATTTGCCCTGAAGCACCCACTGAGAGCCAGGGCCTTAGAACTCACCTGCCACGGGATGCCGACTGGCAGAATGCTCCGAAAGGCTGGACTCAGATTCTTTAAGCAGTTTTACTCATATCCTGACAGTACTTCACCTATGTCCTTCAGGTAGTGTCTATTACAAGGTACATCTTCAGGGTGGTGCCCCACACTTTGTATTGCCACTTTGAAAAAGAGTAAAAGAAAGAAAAAAAAAAGCAGTAAAGTCCAAGAAATATTTACAGCTATTCCATGGACATTTCCTTTAAACTGATTTTCCTAGAACTGAATTATTGCCTTTAAATTAAGTTGCCTGTGTATAAACCAAGATTTTAGACTCTTTGTTTTTAAACAAAAGGCAACATTTCTGAAGTGAATTGGCCCCTGATTTTCCTGCAGCACACAGTGTAGAGCACAGGTATGAGATTATGCAGCCTTCCTGTCCTGGCCAGGTTTCCTGAGAATCATATGTGGGAGGGGTGGGAGGGAGCTGACTGAGAGCATGCTCCCAGCAAGCCTGATGTACACTCAGGTCTCCTGGACTCAGACACATCTGTGTACACTATCATGTTTCACCTCAATGGGCATTGTAGTACAGCCTTGAAATTATGATTGGTTATTCATTGCTGAAAGGTATATCATCTGTATCAGTATGGTTTCTATATTATTTTTTGAAATGGAGTCTTTCTCTGTAATCCAGGCTGGTCCTGAACTCACTGTGGAGACTAGGGTTGAGGGCAGACCTTCTGCCTCAGCTTTTCACATGTTGAGACTGCAGATGTGTGCCACCTTGCTCACTTTATGTGGTGCTGGGGAATTGAACGCAGGGTTGTATGCCTGGTAGGCAAGCACATTAAGAGCTAAGCTATTCTTCAGCCCCCAGTATGTTTTCAGGCATGAGGTAATTTATACTAGTCATATCACTGTCTTTCCTATGATAGTTAAGATAAACTTTACCCATAAAAAGGAATTTCTGATTCCTGTGAGGGCAGGTGCTATGCATTGGCTAAAGAGGGCATATTTCTGAACTTTGATCTGCTGGTTATGGAAAGAAAGTATCATAATCTTTAAAATATTTCTGGCTTGTTACTTTCAAATGTCTGGGGTCTGTGTTATTATATTAGTATAATGAGATATGTCTTACTTAGATTTGAGGAATATGACAAAATTCTTTGGTGATGGGATTCTTGATCAACAGTTTGAAGGCCATCACCTTAGAATGCCAGTTCTCAAAGTATGGTCCCAGGGACCTTTTGAGACCCTCAAGATTGTTTTGAGACTTTGTGTTAAAGTTGTTTCTACAATGGACAAATGAAGTCTTACCTTTTTCTTATCAGTACTCTCTTTGAAATATATTGAAATCTTTCAGGGGCTCTATTACATATGACAAATCAAAGTATTTGTATTAACATGTAATAGATTTATTACATTTGAATAAAGTGTATTCTTTCAACGTTCTTCAATTTCTAATATGGTTAGTATCTATCTGAGCTATTTAACTGGTTTTTTGGATAGAATAGTAGATAATAATGTTTTAGTTACTTTTTAATTGCAGTGACTCAAGACCTGACATCCACAAATCAGGGAAGGAAAAGTTTATTTTAGCTCACAGTTTCAGTCCATTCACAGGCAACTGGCAACAGTGGAAGTATATGGCAGAGGCAGAAGTGGACATTTGCTAACAGGAAGCCAAGTCAAGGCAAGTCAAGTCTAGTTTCTTAGGGAAGGCAGGAAGCAGCTTATATGTCCTTCCAGGCCTGATCCAGACTCAGTGTTCTACCTGTTACAAGTGTGGAAGGTGTGGTAAACCCCCACTACACTCCTGTAATCCAGTTTACATGCCTGCAATCCACCCCTCCAGACATGGCCCCAATCTCCCAACAGCACATGGTTTCGTAGACAATCCATAACATCCACATACATGAGACTTTTGGGGGACATTCTAGATCCAAACCACAGTAATAGATACAGCCCACATAAACCAGAGCTCTTTGGGATCCTGAATAACTTATGAGAGAGTAAAGGTTTTAAGCCCCAAGTCTTAAGACCTTCCTCCCTGCATAGGAGTCTGATATAGCTGTGTCTGGAAAGTGTAGTCCAGAAGAATGAGAGGGAGCCTCTTGGAAAGGAAGGATACAGATAGAGGGAGAGTTGTGGAAAGTGAGGATGACCTTTTCACCCATTGGTATAGTGCTGGAGAAGGGCAGGAAGGTTATTAACTTGGCCTGTGTCCTACCTTCTTCCATTTCTGCTTCAGCCCACACTAGTGCATGAGTGATTTATTGTGTATTATGTAGGCATTTGGGGCATTTCTGAGACCCTAAAACTAACTTAGAGCATTGTTTCTATGGGAAAATCTATTCATAAAATT
This sequence comes from Ctenodactylus gundi, assembly GCA_004027205.1. Classification (NCBI taxonomy): domain Eukaryota; kingdom Metazoa; phylum Chordata; class Mammalia; order Rodentia; family Ctenodactylidae; genus Ctenodactylus; species Ctenodactylus gundi. The sequence goes on from PVKB01000024.1 coordinate 1,242,660, forward strand.
GAGGAAACAATGGAGCCACCAACAGAGTTGAAACAGGCACTTGGAGGCTGGAGACTGGGTGTACGTGCAGGACACAGGCCTCCTAGGAGTTCTTTTTGGCACTTGGTCTTGGGGATCTAATAGGAGAAACTCTCAGGGGAAGACAGCTGGAATAGAAATCGAAAAGGATGCAAATGGGGTATTCTGTTCTTCCAGTATCAAGCTTTTATAATGAAATACAAAAACCTACTTTCTTGTTCTATTGGCTCACGGAGTTTGAAACTCAGATGAGATTTCAGATTAATCATATGTCCATTAATTTGCTTTGAAAACTTTTTTTCTGAAAGCTGTTAAAGGTAGCAAATGGAATCCTTATAAAAGAAAAAGGTGCATGAACTGTGACCTAGTAGTTTCACTCTCATGCACATCCCTAGGCCTGGAGATGCTTTGGCAGGTATTCTAGGATACAGAAACAGGTCTATGCATAAAAGCATCACTAGTAATAGCAACAGGTGGGAGAGATTTCCAGTATGTGCTGGCAAGATTTGCATAACTGAATTTGTAATGTAGTCATAAAGTATGCAATAGTGAGGACTAACAAGTTAGATAAATCATCCAAGTCAGAGGCAAGTCACAGGTGATTGCAGGTAGTGTGATTGTCTCTATATATAACATACACGGGCAGATTAAGCAGTGTCTGGTGCAATGATGGATTCGCAAATGGAACAACTGGTGAGAAGCAAGAGTCAGCAAGTTGGTTTGGTTATGTCTCAAATCAGAGAGTGAGCGTAGGCAGAGAGGGTCTGTGGGCGGCTTCTGAGGTGTGGCAGTTCTGCTTACGTGGAACCAGTAGCTTCCTCATGTACTTGTAACCCCCCCCCACACACACACCTTCTTACAGGTCAGTCCAAGTTTCTCTTTCAACTCTGAGGTCCATTTTGTTAAAGCTTTCATTTTTGTGATCAGAAGAATTAGAAGAATTGATTTAAAAGCTACTTTGTTTTACCATAAATTGAGTATTTAAAGCACCAGGGCTCTTAGAACATATTTGCTGTAATAGCAGTGACCTGTCTTTCCTGTGTTGAGGTTTTGAAGGTCGTACAATGTTTCAGTTGCAGAGTCAACTGGCGTCATACTCTGAGCTTCCACAAAACCATCTGGTCTAAAACATAGTGTAGGTTTTTTTTTTAATCACTTAACAAAATAATTTCAAGTTAAGCCTTGCCTTTAGCATAGTGGGCCTACAGTGTGGTGCTGAGACCACGTGTAAACAAAGTTGGTATCTTGGTCAGTGCTCTACCAGCTGTTCACTGTGGCATTTGTCTCTGTGTCATGGAAGGTGGGAACATCGTTGATTTTTGATCACCTATTTAGAATGCCTAGTGGTGAAAGTTGAAGATGAAAGAGAGTGTGGCCTTCTATTTTCTGTCTGGTGGTCTGAGCCGGGGAGCCTGCCTTCTCCTGTCGTCTGGTCATGGGCTTCCTGGAGGAACTGGTGCTGGAGGAAGTTTCCTGGGAGCCAGGTGCCCTCTGCCATATGGGCACCAAAGAAGCTCACGCTGGTATCACCACCACCAAATTCAGTGATCACCAGCAAGATCAAGATCTCAGCTGCTAAAGCAACTGTAATAACACTTCTTATTCAGAGAAGAATAGGAATTCTTAATACCAATACACAGGCTCGAAAGAGGATTTGACAAGAAAAGATGTCAGAAATGGGAAACTCTTCTGGGTTATTAGAGTTTTTGTTGCCACAGTTTTAGTAAGTGTTCTCCCTAAAAGTGAATCTTGTTCCCTTCAGGTGATTTTTGGGCTCACCTGCTTTTATTTATAATTACATTCTTGTTTGCCTTTTCCAGACAGGAGGAGCATACACAATCTCCCGAGAGTGCTGCAGTGCAAGTGAGGTGGGAGAGTGTGGCAGAGGGGTTGGATGAGATAGGGTGGCCTGACTTTGACTTGCTTTATAATTTCTTAAATTGTTTACAGTCAGTCGTACAGAAGGAAATTGCTAAAGTTAACTTGTCATGACCGAGTTGCAAAAAAATTTTGTGTCTTTCGACAAATAATTATACCTTAAAAATGTTTATCAAAGTATATCTACATCTGGATTTCTGAACTTTGTCATTTGGTGCATTTTATTTGACTTTGTTGTCTTAAAATTCAATCCAGAGAAGTTGTTTACTGTAGGGGAAATAAAGTTAAATGAAGTTAAGAAAAAAAAAAAAACTCTTTCAATCCTATTGTTTTTTAAAGTAAAGATACTTATCCTTACAGAATGTAGGAATTGCTGATAAATGAGCAAAACTTTTTGCAGCCACCTACGAGAAGCATTTACCAAACATGTACAGCCAGATGTTTTCTTTCTCAAGTGCTAGTCAGGACATTCATGGCAATGGCTATTGTTCCAGGTGCTGTTTATTAGTTCTGGAAGGTAATACTCTTTGGCTCTCATCTCTGAGATCAGGAATTGAAGATGTGTGAGATGAGTCTTTCACATGGTCACCAACATGTGCTGCCCTGTTTCAGAAACTGGGCTCTTCACTAGGCACCTGGGTAACTCTGTACAGTTTTGTTTTGAATTGTGGCAAAGTTGCCTCATAATTGGTATGCTTAAAACTTGTGATCCTGGTGAAAATGAGCTGTAAGGTATAGCTTTATCCCCTCCCCAGGGTGCTGTGCCTCTGAATCTCTCTCCAGACTTTACCTTTTGTTTGTGTGTCTGGGAGTAACTTCCTGTTGTAAGCAGCAGTTTTAACCCTGTGTCATTTCTGCTGGCCACATGGAGGTCTTTGTGCAAAGCTCTGTAGTAGCTCCATAGAAGAAAAACAAACAAACAAACAAAAAAAAAAAAAACCAAAAAACAAAACCCTGGCAAGTAAGTGTTACAAGCATTGTTACTTGTGTTGCTTGTGTTACTTGTGTTGTGTTTAATTTGGGAAGAAAGTATCCCCTGAGATTTTTGTAGGTGAGATGCTTTTTTTGCCTTGTCAATACCAAAGCAATTAAGAGACAGATACAAGGAAAACAGATTCCTTAGTCCACAAGGCATGCAACAAGGCATGCAAGCCTCAAAAGTGAGAAGACGTGGGGCTGGAGGAATGGCTCAGCAGTCAGAGCGCTTGCCTAGCAAGCACTAAGACAAGTAAGTATCTGAGTTTAATTCCCCACCACCGTTACATAAACTGGGCATGTTGGTGCACTCCTGTAATCCCAGCACTTGGGAGGGAGGCTGAGACAGGAAGAGTACCTTGAGTCCAAGGCCAACCTGGGCTCCTGTGCAAGACCCTGTCTTAAAAAAAAAAAAAACAAAAAAGTGGGGAGATGTGAAACTGTGGTAGAATTTGACCTCCTCCCTCCTCTCCCCCATCATATATGGTGAGACCGATGACGAGCAGGAGGAGATTTGTGCCCTGGGTGAGCCCATGCTGCCATCCTCTCCCAGCCTCTCTCTTCAGCACGTCCCAGATGAGATGATGAGATGGTCTCACCGTTAGAGCTCTGCTAGAACTTTGCATGATAACTTGATGAGCTGTGCCCTGTCAGTTCAAATGGGAGAAGGAAATGAGGACCGCCCTAATTGGAGTCAGCAACCCTGATGAGTGAGTGGACTCTGGTGGTGGTAGTGGCGTGTTCCTCTGAGTGATTTATGGACCTCTTACCTCCCTGGCACAAATCAGGAGAGGACACACCGCAGGAATTGAGCTAGTCATTTTCCCAAGTTCACTTTGGTCTTCAAGCAGTGGTCTCCTTCCAATTAGATTTTTCTATACTGGCTTCCAGGGACTTTTCACTCCCCTCTCAGACATTTCTGGCCTCTTACTCTTGTACGTTTGCATCTTTCTGCCTGGTTCACTGATTGCGCATAAAAATACCAAGAAATGAGTCAGTCCACATTTATCTTTATGTCACTAATGTTTTTCTCCACTATATAGATTATTTGACTTAATAAATATATTTTAAGGCTCAAACAGTCCTCTCAGCTTTTGTCTATATGCAGAAAAGAATTTGTGAATAAGGAGGAGTATAAGATAGAATGGAAATTAATTTCTCTTTATGTTTGTACATTAGCAGATTCATCTCTTTTCTCAGTTCTCTTTGCAGTTTCTTAAATTTACTTTTAGAGATTCAATGGAAAGGTAAATAATAGAGGCCTATTTGCTGACATTTTTTCCTTCTTTGAAATGAGAATGAGGCAAGACACCATCATATTTTGAATTCAAACAAAAAATAAAAGTTAACTTTCAAAGGCAGCAAGTTCTTAAAGGCATATTTGGTGTAATCCTGGAGCAGTTGGACAGGTGTATCTTTTGTGACCAAAGGTGGGCTGCTCCGGCCCCTTGGATGGCAAGCTACTACCTAGCAGCACAACCTCAGAGCTAGCACATATGTTCAGCAGTCAAAGCTTGTTACTCCATGTGGAAGGACGTGAAAGAAAACTTCAGACTGAAAATAAGATTGCATTCACTGTTCCACCTGAAAGCAAACAAATTGTAAAACACTTCTGTTTGTTTCTCTCTCTCTCTCATTCCCCCTTCTTCACAGTAGTAAAATTCTTTCCACTAGGTTTCTTACACTGCTGTGGGATCTCCAGCCTCCTGGCTAGTAAACAACGGAAGGACACCACTCAGGGAGCTCTGGTTGGTTCCTCCCAGCTTTAGAAGTACTGCAAATCACATTAAGAAAAAAGGAACATAGTTGTCAAGGCAAAGAAAGTACATTAACTAAAGTCACTTATCTGTTCCACGCAAGTTATATAATGTTGAGTTCTAATGATTAAAACACAGCACTGCTAATGTTGACCATGTTATTTTTAATATGAGCCTCCTGCTTCCAATCCGTACAGGAAGGGTGTCCAATCCTGTTTCCAAAGTGGTCTGGAACACCTTTTTTAAAAATCAAGGACTTTTTTTTTTTTCAAGTGCTGGTGACTGATACTGTTTCAGCAACAGCAACAAAAAAAATAATGCTTTTGAATGAGTGTATCCACGGTAGTTACATCTTCTAAAAATTAATGTATTTGTAAGACATAATTTTTCAATCAAACATTATTTGGCTTGTGTACATAGTAAAAGTCACTAGTCTAATACAAATTTTGTTTTTAGAGAATAAGCTTCTTAAAAATTCAGAAATGTGCCTTTTGTGGGGAAAATCTCTGGGTCTTGGGAGAAGCACCATGTGTAAATACATCTTTTTAATTACCAAATGAGTAAGAAAAAAAATTTTTTGTGGTAGTACTGAGAACTGAACCCACATCCTTTACACCAAGCTACATCCCCAGCCCATTTTACTTTATTTTTTGAGACAGAATCTAAGACACTAAAATGACCAGGTTGGGCTTGAGTTTGCAATTCTTCTGCCTCAGCCTACCACATTGCTGGGTGGTATGTGCCACCATATCTGGGTTAAAAATACAGCTTAGAGTTTCATCATAGGACTGGGTGGTAGACAGTTCTACCAAATATTGGATTTATTAAAGATATATCTAGTGGGATTCTTGTAGGAATTAAACCCAACATTATTGAAGTAAAAGTTACCTCACTTTTTCTTCAGTTAAAAATTCTGGTGGTAGTGGCATTTACTTACCTGATAGGATTTATTAATAAGACTACATAGATTAATTGAAGTTTCTTGAAGTGGAGATGGACCTGTAGTATGTTGATTTTGCTGAGTATGTTAGAACACACCGATATTTAATAAGTAAGTGCAAACTTTGCAAACTTAATGATTCTGATAGTATATTTTAATTTAGATGTAACTACTGGTCATTCAAGACTTTCAACCTTGATTTACAGATGGAAAATTAATTGCAAATATCTTGAAGGTAGAAAGGATTGTTGGGCATCTGAGATGAGCCCTGTGGAGCCTGGGGAAAATTCCCCTGATCAGGATTATTGCTTCAGTGACTAGAGCTTATGCCTGCCACTCCTGATATCACTGATTATTCTGGTGCAAAAGTAGTATACCTTTAGAGTCCAAGTTCTACTATTTTAGGTTGAGTCAGAGGTAGCACTGGGATAGAGATAATTGATGCAGTGATACAATGGAATCCAAATTTGAACCTCAAATCTGGATTTAATGTTTGTGATTTAGTCCCTTTAGTCTTCTGGAAATAATACAGATTGACTAAAAAGCCTTGGCACAGCCAACTGCTTTATGTTTGTTGTGTATCCTTTAAACTCATAGTCAGTGCTAAGATTTTTGGTTGCATCATACAAATGTCTTAGGATGTTTTTGTTACACGTAGCACTCACAGGTTTGTGGTTAAGTTTATGTCGCAGGAATTACTTATGGGTATTCAGTAGGCTGCCTCAAGTTGTACCTGGCCTTATGGCACTGAAGGACTTGACACCTGTTTATGTTGATGCACAAATCAGAGATTCTGTTTTACATTGTGTGGAGTTGACTTGGTTTGCTGATTCCATCACACCTGGACTACCTACAGAATCTTAGGATTAAAGCACTTCCATGAAGCCATAAATATTTGGTGAAAATGCTGCTGACTGCAGAGAAGCTGAGCTGTGAGGCTTCCATGCTACCTTCTTCCATGGCCTCTCGATCTCTCTGGCAACTGAGGTGCTAGAATGAGAAACTCTCAGTTTTCTTCTTCCAAAGCAGCCTGCTTTTGTCATCAGAGGAGTGGGTGGTGGGAGTGAAGGTCATTGGGACAGAATGTAACTGTACAGTGCACAAATCTCAAAAGTAAAACTTTTTTCTACTTGAGATACAGACCCACATTTTGTAAACATAATTCTGTGTACCTATTTAGTAAATATACCAAGGAGAATACAGGTACTTTGACTGCTTGATGAGAGTTCATGAGCTAGCTGGCTGCTGCAGGGCTGTGGCCAGCTCTTGGAGCTGGTGGATGCATTGTCCACAGTTAAGCATCACTGCCTGCCATCTCATATGGCCAATTGCTGAAAGCATTGAGGAGCCCAAGGTTTCACTAATTGAGTATGAAGTTCTGATTTAACCTTGGCTCTCAGCTTGGCATACAGCAGGGTGTGACACATTCTGTCTCAGTGAGAGGTCCCAAGCTCATGGACACAGTGACCAGTAGTTAGGAAGTCACCCCGCGGTATTAAGTTTTTGGGTACCTTGAGTGTGCAGAATAGAGGTTTCCGATCCATGCAGTGGGGTACTCAGGGAAGGTGGAAAACGTGCATGTGTAGGGAGCAGGGAGCAAAAGAGGTATTTTAGACATATGGAAGATCAGTGCACATGGAAGGAAGATCATTGGTGAGGAGGTAGGTATGCCTTACTTGAAATTCATTGGCATTCCCAGGGTGCATATTGTTGAGGAAGAGGTCATTTGTATTAAGCTGCAGAAGCGCAGAAGGGACTTTGTGTCACGTGAGCTTTGTTTGAAAGCACCAAAAAAGCCATTGGAGGATTTTGGGGAAGAGAGATGATGACATTTACTTTAGTAACATTCTGGGGAGAGTGGTGAGCTTAGAGGGAAACCTGAAACTTTGTTTAGGCTACTACTGTTACAGAACACCCAAGGGAGACTCTGGCTGGAGGGGGTAGGGAGACATAGAACCGACAGGACTTCATGTTTTCACAGAAGTGAAAAGTGCAAGAGAGGTTGGTGGGCCTGGGTCCTGATGTGGCCATGGGGCAGGATATGGGTGAGGACCCACTCTTGAGTAGGGTGAGGGGTGAGGATGGGCCCAGGGCTAGACATTTAGGAGGAGCCGCTGGCTGGTAGGTGTGCAAGTGCCTTCCTTCTTCATGGAACCTCTGTTCTCCGGTGGACAGTTCCTGCCTGAAAGTCAAGACTCAGCATAACTCTGATCCCCACCACCTCTTGGTTCTTGCCTGCATGTTTTTTGTTTTCATTTTCCTCCTGACACTGTCAATTCTGCCTGGAGTGCTTGCTCTTCAGTCTGTTTGCTCATGGTTTCTTCCACACTTACACAAATCCTTCATCTGATGGATCACCTGATATTTTCAGCCATTAGCCTCTGTTCTTTTTTTTTTTCCTCATATTTTGAGTGTTGATACCACAGAACAGACCAGCTGAATTCACCAAGGGCTCTGGATTAATCTGTATAGAGTGAAAGAAAGTGTATATATGTGTGTTACTGGGGTTCGAGCCCAAGGCCTTAACAATGAGCTGTATTCTTTAGCTCATTTTTTACTTTTGATTTTGAAACAATGTCTTGCTACCTTGTCTGGCCACAACTTAAATTAAAATCCTCTCATTTCAGTCTTCCAGAGTGCTCGGATTGCACCACCAGGACCAGTGAGAAGTTTTATGTCACTGGTTTACACCTCTTCTCTCTAGTTTAAATTCTGTCTGTCCCTCTTTTCCTGTGTAGTACTCAAAACAGTATTTAAAGAGCAAAAGGATTAGAATTACAGCTTTATTTTCTGTAACATTTTTATGTGATCTTTATTAAAAATGTATGTGACTAATGAATTTTTCTCTTGATAGAGGTCTAGTATGCTAAAATATATATATTTGATGCAGTAATGATTAAATACTTTTTAGCCATCAACTTTTAATGGTTTGATATATATATATCAGATCATTTAATACAGTAATCAGGGTGCATTAGTTACTACTGGCTCCTTGGATACAAACTACGTTTCTATATAGCTTTCCTAAGAGGCTTATGTTAGCTAGCCAGTCTTTGAAGTATATCGGCTTCTCAGAACCACGTATATACACATTGTGTGTGTGTGTGTGTTCATAAACATACAGAGAAAGAGAGAGACTAGGTTACGATCTCAGAGGGATCCCTTGTCAGGCTTTACAGGTGACCCCCAGAGGTCTCCATTCTTTATTCTGGTATTGAGCAAGCATGGGAGTAACTTCTCCTGTGTACAGCTCTGTGTGAGTCCCTGGGGATGCAAAGATGAAGGTCATGTGCTTCTTTTGATAGATGAGTTTGGGAGAAGGTAGACGCTCCCTTTCAACACCACTTTTTAAAAAACAATTAAAATATTCCTTTTCATAGATCTGTTACACTTTTAAATAAACTTTTAGTGCATCAATAATGCATAATGTCGGACCTTTGAAAATTTACAGATTGATTTCTGTTCAGAGATATTTAATAGCGTAAAACCATTTTTTGTTAGTCTTTTCATTATTTTAGCTTGTCTTTTATATTTTGTGGATAAGATATTAAAAGCCATACCAATTTTAAGTTGAAAGTTCTGTTAACTCCCTTGAACCAGTCAAACTTAAGGTGCTCTATCTTTCTTGAACGTAGGATGTAAAAAGTTATTACTCCTAAGATTATGTAAAAGGATAAAACTACCTAGGCTGTTGTTAGTTCGTGAATTTTATAAGTAAGAACTACAGTGCTGCAATATGAAACCCCTTCCATATTCCTGTGTGGTGGTGTGTGAACTTGTCTTTATTCCTGATATAAGCACTTAATTCAGTTTATATGCAGTTTAAATATAAATATGTTAAGTTTGTATTTTAATCAGTATATTGTTTAGTATATTTATGTAAAAATCATACAAGCATTGAATTATATGGGTTTATCTATATAAGTAAATAAATGGCAGTTACACTCTTTTTTTCTGTTTTTTCATTGCTTAAACATGTTCATAAAGAATCCAGGTTAGGTAAAATGCTTCTTTCTTATGTATCTCTCGTCTGAATGCTTGCACAGCTATAGCCCTTGATATTACAAACATTGTGCCTTCCTGCACTCCAGCATAATTCTGCAGGCTCTGCGGTGAAATGGCCTGCTTGGAGAGGATGATGTCACCTCACTTTGCACATGCGCATGCAAAGCTAGGGCAGCACCAGCCATACTGATGTAGAAATTTATCCCCCTGCTCTTTGTGTTCAGGAGGGAGTGATCATTGGAAGTTTCCTCTAAATTGAGAAAAATTCATTAACTGCCACTAAGACACAGTACTGATGGGAAGCTTACTGTGTAATTTTGTTGTTGTTTTGAAATATTGCCTTATTAGCACGTTTTTATTACTGCTACAAGCTGTGTTTTTTAAAATACAAATTTTTTTTCAGGCTTTTTCTTGCGGACAGGTTTCCTATTTAGTGAATACTAAAGTATAATAGCTGACAGGCAAATGAGGCCTCCAGAAGTGGACGAGGAGCAGCTTGTCTTGTTGGTTGGCTGGCTTTTTAGGAGGTGAGCTGGGTGATTATAATGCACCAATTGGTTGAGTAGCTCAGCTGGTCACTTACGACTGATTTATTTCTAATAATCTTGTCACTTAACAAAGAAACATCTGACAAAGTTAACTGAGGGTTATGTGAAATTTCAGATGACTAGAAACTGTCAGTAGTCAGGGAGACATACATACGAGATTTCAAAGAAGTTAGCTGGTGTTTTAAATTATTAAAATTTATGCTTGTACTTCCTTGATTTTGTTTCCCTAAAACTTATGAAAAATACTATTGGGATAATGAGCTGCATAACTATTTTTGCTTATTGTGAAAATATTCCCATGGTACTTTTTTTTTCTTTTTAAATAAAAACAAAATGGAGGTTGGATAGTTACCCCCACCCCCGCGCGAGCGCGCGTGTGTGTGTGTGTGTGTTTGTGTGTGTTGGATAGTTACCCCGACCCCCTCATCTGTGTGTGTGTGTGTGTGTGTGTGTGTGTGTGTGTGTGTGTGTGTGTTGAAAATTAATTTCACAGAAGTGAATACTGAGATACTGAGTATTGTGGTCATCAGTGACTAGCTTAGAAAGGTATTTGTCAACAACAACAATGACATAGCACCTTGTAGGGTTTTAGGGTAAAAAAAAAAAACCTGAATAATTGACCAGTAGGCGTTAAGATAGTTCGCATTCCAATCTATTGATTCAACTAAAAGATTTTTCCACTGTTGAATGATAACTTGTCGAGTATTTCCTCTCAGGGAAAAGCAATTAATTTCCCCCCTGTAACTCTAAATCATGCCAAGATTTGAAAGCTAATGTACATGGAGCTTGTATTCTATAAACTGAAAATAAGTGCTAAGGAATAATGGGATAGTTGTTCTGAGTTCAGGGTCAATAAGCTGGAGAAATTGACTTGTTTGTTTGTTCATTTCTTCATTTATTTATATCTCTATCCAGCCTTTATATACTCTGAGCACCATGTGCCCGGCCCGGTCCTAGGCATCTGGGAACAAACCAGACCTTTCTTGTGGCATATTGGACAGGGGACCATAGTGAAAACCACTGTATGCTTCATGAGTAACAATATGCTTATCTTTTAAGAAATAAGAAAGATTTATTAGCACATGCTTTAATATTTACCTTCAGATTAACGTGGTGTTAGCCCAGATAGCAACTTAGAAGTATAACAGAACCAGTACTGCACCTTGAGGCTAAAATGTTTTAAAATGAATATATTAAGGTATCTTTAAGTATTTAAATGTTTTTGGGAAAGGGAGTTTGTATGAGTGTGTGTGTGTGTGTGTGTGTGTGTGTGTGTGTGTGTGTTGACTTGAAATCAAAGAGAACTATTAAGCACTTTCTACTTGTTTATTTTTTATTTTTAGTTATCAGCTACAAAATCTGATTTTTATCCCAGACTGGTTTCCCCTTTAATAAGTACTAGTGTACAGGTATTAGAATAATGTAAGCATTCTGAACATGTGCATTGAAGACGTGGTTCAAAGAGTGTTGCTGCTATTTTAGCCCCTGCTGGGAAATGTCTTTATTAACTATGGGTAAGCCTCTGCAGCCTTCATCCTTGTGCTGGCTGTATTGTCCCCTGGAGCCGGCCTTTCATTAAAATCTACATTGAATTCTTTACCTCATAAGATGAAATGTAGTTTACATTATATATAAAAAAAATTGTTATAAGAACCCAACCCAGCCTTTCTTTTTGCACGTTTTACCGTGAACTCTATATAATCTTAAGGTTAGGTAATTTAAAAACTAGATGCGAAGCTGGGCGTGGTGGCACATACCTGTAATCCTAACACTTGGGGAGCTGAGGCAGTAGAATTGCCATGAGTTTGAGACCAGCTAGGGCTACGTAGTAAATTTAGGACCAGCCTGGACTCCAGAGTGAAATCTTGTCTCAAAAAAAAAAAAAAAAATCCCAGAAGAGGTATGGTCGCTGGAGCCAAAGGAGATATTTGTTTTTATCCTTTTGAGAAGTTTCTGTGCTGCCATCCATGGTTGTACCAGTTCACAGTCCCTCCAACAGCATAAAGGGGTTTCTTTTTCCCCTCAGACTTGCCAGTACTGATGGCTGTTTGAGTTTCTCGCATATGCCATTCTTTCTGGGGTTAGATTTTATTGTGATGATTTGATTTTCATTTCCATAATGGCTAAGGATGTTGAACATTATTTCATGTATTTGCTGCCCATTTGAACTTCTTCATCTGAGAATTGTCTATTCATTTCTGTTGCTCATTTTTTAATATAGTCTTTGAATTTGAGGAGTATGTTTTTCTTCAATTCCTTGTATATTCTAGTTATTAACTTCCTATCTTAGGTATAGGTGGAGACAATTTTTTTCCCATTCTGTCGGTTTTCTCTTCACAATATTATTTACTTTGCTGTAAAAGAAAAAACCTTTTAATTTGCTATAATCCCATTTTTGATTCTTAAGGCTCTTTTGCATTGGGTATCTTAAGAACGTCCTTGCCTGTTGCCTACATCTACATCCTTTAGACTTTTGCCTAATTTGTCTTCCACAAGGTTCAGTGTTTCAGTTTTAATGTCTAAGTCTGATACATTTTGTTTTTTTCATGCACATTGACACGTGTGTGTCTAGATTCATTCTTCTGCATGTGGTTGTCCAATTTTCACAGCACCATTTGTTGAAGAGGCCATCCTTTTTCCAGTGTATGATTTTGGCTCCTTTATCAAAGATCAGGTAGCTCAGGGTACTTGAGTTTGTTTCTGCATCCTCAGTTCTGTTCCATTGGTCAATCTTTCTGAAAATAAATAGCCCCTTTGATCCAGTGATACTGCTGTGAATCTCTCCAAAAGAGTTAAAAGCATCATATAAAAGAGATATATGTGTACCTATGTTTCTGGTCATGCAACTAACAATAGCTAAAATATGAAAGACACCAAAATACCCGTCAACAGACCAGTGGATACAAAAATTGTGGCATACATACGCTCATCTATAAAGACAGATAGTTTTGAGGCTTTTGTAGGTAAATGAACTCAACATGAGACTGTCGTGCTCAATGAAGTGAACCAGGCAGAGAAGGTTAAATATCGAATGGTTTCTCTGAAAAACCCAGAATTGATGGGGGAGATAGTAGGAGTTAGGAGGGAAGGAGAGGGCCCAAAAAGGGAAAGAGGAAGAGTTTGTAACTATGATGTGACATGTACAAAATATTCAAGTTCAATATAAACATTATGTATCACATATATCCATATTAATAAAGTGGGGAGAAATAGATACAGAGATATATATAGTTGCCAGGAAATATAGATATATAGATCTACTTTTATGTAAATAAAGGTATATTTGGGACATTTGTAGGAAAATAGTTGTACCTAGAGACCATTATTCTTTATCAAATGAATCAGACACAAGCTAATTAAGTACCTTATGGGTTCTCTAATATGAGAAAACCATAAAGAACAAAATAGAAGAGTATGTTAGGAAACAGGGAGAAAGTTTTTGGGGAGAAGGAGAGGAGATAAAGGGTGGAAAGGAAAGAAAAGCAAAAATGATCAAGATGTAATATGTATATGCACAGATTCCTGAAGCTGGATATAATATGTATCATAAATGCATACTACTAAAATAATTTGGGGTAAACAAAAAGATGCAATTCAGCACCCCTTGATTTTGACAGTTTCTCTGTCAGTTACCTCCTTCCAAGTTGATCCTCTTCTTCTCTTTCTCTGTCTTCTTCAAATTTTACCAGAATTTTCTTTGTCCACCCTGTCCGCCAGGCAGTACCATCAGCTCTCCTCCCTCATTCCCCCTTGAAGACACATAGATGTAAAAATGTTGCTAGCTCCCAGATGAGGTTTGGGATCTCAGGAGCCTTTCTCCAGATCAGGATTTTCTGTTCCTAAACCTTTCCATGACCATGGCAAGTGAGTGTGCTTTTAAGTGACAGTCGCTAGTAAATGTTTCTTAATATTTCAGGAAGTTTAGAAACCACAGCTAAATCTGTTAATATAGGAGTCAGGAAAGCCTTAGGAATTGAGTCTTCTGCATAATCTAGTGCCACTGGTATAACACAGAAGTCATTCATTTTTAAATTAATTAATTAATTTTCAATACAGAGTCTTATACTGTAGTCCAGGCTGATCGTGAACACTGTTAGCTCATGCTAGCCTCAAACTCAGGGCCGTCCTTCTGCCTCAGCTTCTCAAATGCTGGGATTGCAGATGTGTGCCACTACTATTATGTCGTGCTGGGCATCAAACCTAGTCTTCATGCGTCCTAGGCAAGCGCTCTAATCATTGAGTCATGCCCCCTTTATTTTTAATTATTTTTTTTCTTTAAGTGTCCATACATTGTTGTCATGAATAGCTCCCCAATCAGTAGAATCTGGTTTTTTGATCTGAAGAGCTTTCCTGATTGGGTTCTTTCTGCTTTTTATTGAAGGTTACATGATATAGTTAATGTAGTTTTAGTAATTGTATATGCTTCCTTTGTCATTTGCTTATTGAATATTTTTGAAGATGAAAATGAGATAAAATAATGGGTGACCACCATAGTAACTGCACACTATTTATTTGTGTGGTTAGGTTTGTATTTCAACCCTCTTTGTCTTCTACTGTTTTCTAGAGGGTTTAGTTGACAATATTAATAAAATATCTCTCTCCCCTAACATATTCAACAAAAGAATGATTGAAACTGATTAGAATGCATACTCATCTGTATTCGAGCAGGTGCATCATCACAATAAGGATGCAGCACCTTTCTGCCCCATTCTGTCATTGATCTATATGCCTTTCCTCTGTGAGTCTTACTTAATTTGAAGGGAGAGTTGAACAAACTGATGGGCTGAAGTCACTACAGCTCTAGAAACTATGCATAAGCTCGTGTGGCTCATAATTGGGAGTGGGAAGTTGAGATTTTTGTTTCCTGCACCTCGTCTTCAGATTATTATGATAGTCTTTTCCTGTGGGTAGCCTGGAATATAGCAGCTCAAACTTCTCTCATCCAATCCACTATGAGTATCGGTAAATAAAATGTGATTGGGAAAGTCAGTGGTGGTAATTGTCAAGAATACTTTGGAGTGATGACTCATGTCACATGACATTTTGTTTGAGGTATCAACACGGGGATGGGAATTGAGGTTTATGTGGTGCCTAATAAGGGCTCTTTCTGTAGCCTAGAGCCCAGGACTGCAGATGGTGCTAGCATTTCTGTCATGGCTTTTCTCTGTCCTTACATGGACATGTGGCCATTGGCTTGAGGGAGTCGTAGGAAACTTGCATGCTCTTGTGTGAGCAATGCAAAGGATACCTTTTTTCAAAAACCTGTAGGATGAAGTTTATAGCCATAGCTTAATTCTTAGTATTGTCATCCATCACATGAACTGCCTCCTCATTTGTATAAGTCCCCTAATCCCTACACAATTTTGAAGTTTTTCATAATCTGTCTTGTTTTAAAGTTATTTATAACCTTTCTCCTTGAGGGCTGCTATTGGACCTGCTTTTCTTCTTACTTGTTTTAATGCCATCCGTGTCAGCCCCTAGAATCAAGGTGGATTCAGTCTCTTTAGATATGTTCAGTGAATTGCCGTAGTTGACAGTGAATTCTTAAAATTCATTTATTTAGCAGTTTTGAAGGATCCTGAGAAATTGCAGAACACTTGAATTAAATGCTTTTCGTTAAAAGCTTGATGGGTTGCCAGCACACAGCATGGTGAGTTGCAAAGGAAAGTGGCCTGAGCCCTGTGTTCAGTCATCTGAAAGTGTCTGTGTAGTAGCACTCATCCTCATGACCTCAGGATCTTCAACAGGATGTATTTGCTGCAAAGCCTGGGATGATGTTTAGTCTCATAGTTAAATCCCGTTAAACTGGCTTCTCTGTACATGTCTATGTAAGTCTGTGAGACATGTAGATTTACTTAAGAAAATTAAGGAGACAGTTTACTCGTTGCATTTATGAATGATATGTTGTTGTAGAGACTGGACTCTTATCATTTAACTCCCAAAGAAATTGATTTTGTTTATTTGCTTGTTTTAGTGGGCAACTAACTTGTTTGGATTCAAAAGTGCAAACTGTCTCCTTTGGAGTAGATGACAACTGAAGATTTTCATTCAGATCTTTAATCCTTAGCAAGACCATCTCAGTCTGCACAGACAAGGCTCACTGGAAAACTAGAGGTTCAAACCAAGTTAATATACAGAATTTGGGGCCCCTCATTTTCTGTCCGAGATATTGTCTGCCTCTTACAATTGCTGTGGTAGGCTTGAGTGTACATGTATCCTGGTCCTTGTTTTCACAGCTCCATAGGGCCCTGTGCAGACTACTTGATAAATGAGAGTTGTACTAAGTGCCATTCTTTTTCTCCCAAGTCTTCTTGCTTTTGACCACTCTCCAACTGCTTGAGAAAAATTTTATACGTAGGAATTTTCAGTGTTAGGGCCATCAGATAGGTACTCTATATTTACGTCTAGTGTATTTTTTGATATTCCAAGTATACATTTTGTAATTGGGCTGTCTTACTAACCTAACATTTTGAATGCTTTTAACTATTTGGCAAAAACAGATAGGAAAAGTGATCTTTAAAATTTTTTTAGAGATAATTCTGCTAATTACAATGATAGTCACTAGTTTCCATGAGCATCCTTGAATCTAGATTACCTTCGTAGAGGTTTCCAACAGGATACCCTAAGGCAGGATTATGACTGTAAACCTTAATCCCAGATTCCCACATAGGCCTTTGCTTGGGTGAGCTGGGCTGGACAGGCATGGGCTGCAGTTTCCTTTTGCTTAAATGGTTGCTGGCTTGTTCCAAATTGCCTGCTACATGTTTCCTTTCTCTAAAATCTTCACATGACCTTCAGAGGTATTGACTGGAGAGAGTAGGGTTTTAGTGAGAAGCAACTCCTTTGCTGTCTGGGAAGCTGGTGCAGCACCAGACCACCTTACAACATTAGCCGTTGACCTTTCTTTAAGGGGCACAATCCAGAAAGCTTGAAAGGGAAAGCCAGGAGGGAGCCCAGGCCAATCTTCTGCTATTTATAATCCCTTTTCTGCTTGGCTAGAACTTACTTTTAACCGGTTGCTAAACTCAGAGAAGAAGAGGCATTGAGCTCCCCCTAGAGGGTGTTGTGGGTCACAAATAGTTTTTACAATACGATGTTGTGGTTTTTATGCCAGTATCTTAAGTTAATCTATGCCATTAAAATAAAGATTTTGTAAATAAGACTGATTTTATACTTTGTGTTTTGAGGCCAAATTTTAATTGCCAGAAATGGCCAGGCGTCCTTTGGGACACCAGCCTTTGAAATGTGTGTGTACAAATCATCACTTAACATCAACTAGAAGAAAATGCAATTGTAACATTTTTTTTTCATAGAATGTGGAATAAATAGCATGAGAAAAGCTGTAATGTTGGCATTCGATGCATTGGGTTTTAAATGTCACTTAAGCAACACAGTAATTTTATTTTCTTATTGTGTATTTCAGGGTTTCGAAAAAATGATGAAATGAAAGCGATGGATGTTTTGCCAATTCTGAAGGAAAAAGTAGCATACCTTTCAGGTAAAGTCTAAACTTCCAGTCTATTGAATTCGACAGCTCTGACACAGTATCACAATTGAGCATTCTGAACTAGCTTGCTTGTCACAACATATAAAAACATTGGCATTTCAGTGCATTTTTAACTGATCTTTGTTTGTAGTGTTTTTTTCTGAGGACGTACTGCCCAAAGGCATCTTCCCAGCCGGCAGGCACATCATAAATCAGGCAGCATTCGTGATCAAAATATGTCATTTAACAAACATATTACTGTTTTGCCCTAAGTAGTTAAGTAAAATGAACTGAAGTGGAGGGAATGCAAGTGTGTGTAGGTGTGTCCTGCAGTTTTAGCTGTGTATCTTGTCCCCTGTGGGACTTTACTACCTTCTCTTCTGGGAGGTAAGGAAAGTGATCTCCTTCAGGGAGCTCTGGTCCTGCAGTTAATAGAACTTCTGCTGTGACCATTGAGTCCTGGTCATCTGTAGCAGCTAAGTGCTTCACTTTCGTGTGGAACACTGTTCTTTATGTCTATGACCTGGAAACAGAGTGGGCATCTCCTGGACTGTGGGTCTCTGAATCACCCTCTCCTATGCTTCAGAAAGGACTTTTCTCTGTAGCATCTCATGTCTCCATTCTACATGGGGAGAAGAGACAGTGCATATCCCACTTCTGTGCATCCGTCAGTTCACTTGTGTCAGAGAAAAGGTTTGTAAGGTTTTTCTGCTCTGTTTTAGCAGGAAGTAAATCTGTAGATTATCACTTACTCCTAGGCAGTCTTCCTTTCTCTTGGTACATTTTTAACCTTTTCAAACAAGCATGCTGTTCTGGTCCGACGAACCTCTTGAACATTTTAATTTATTTAATTACTTATTTATTATCTTGGGTGTCCTTTGGGCAGCTATATTGAGGATGAAGCTTCTTCTGATGGTTTTAACATTCTTGGTATGCTGCATGTTCAGCACAGTGTTTGCTGTTTCTTAGACTGATGATTTTGCAGAAGTGAATCTAATTCTTATATTGGAAGTTTAATAGAAGAGTATAAGCTCATAATAGAAGAAGAAGCTTTAAATTGTTGGGAGATATATGTTAAATGTATAAATACACTCTTAGCTTGTAATGTACTGAGTTTTAAAAGTATTATTCACTTACTCTTTAATCATTTTTGACACATTGCTTAACAAAGACTCCCAACTAACTAGCTTTGTGAACTCCTGGTTTTGTGGCTTACAGCAGACGTTAGATTTAGCTTAACTGAAGCATCTACTTATACATCATAGAGTCACCAGTGAGGAAGACTTAAAGACAGTTCCTCAAAGTTTAGTTTAATGTTACTTTATTTTTCCCTTCAGTTCTGTGGGTTTGAACCCAGAATCTGTACAATGAGGTTTATCTCAGCTCCCCTCTTTGACATGGTCTCACCTTGTAAACTAGGCTAGTTATGAACTAATTGGTGTAGCCCTTGCTGACCTTGGACTTAGAACAATCTTCTTGCCTTAGTCTCCAGAGTGCTGGGATTATAGACTTGTGCTACACACAGCTTTATGTGGTGCTGGAGAACCGAACTCAGAGTTGTGAGCTTGCAAGACAAGTGCTTTAATCACTGTGCCATTCGTCCAGCCCCTCTCAGCCCTTTTTTATTTTGAGACAGGGTCTTGCCGAGTTGTCCTGGCTGGGTTTGTGCTGTCATCCTCCTGCTTCAGCCTCCTGACTATTGGAATTACAGGCATATATATGTTACTGTGCCCAGCTCAGTTCCACAGTTGACTTGTTTCCTATACTGGCAAGAGTCAGGGCCTGGGATGAGAGCCTCTGCTGCTCCACCCACTACTGTTTGAAGTCTCTGTGTACTTTCTCCTTTCCTTAAAACACGCAGAGATGGACATGTAAAGACAGGTGGATGGTTTAGATTGGTGGGTTTTCTTTGTATTTATTGTCTTATTAGTAAGTTAATATAGAATTTCTTATCAGTGGCATTTTACTGCACTTACTATTAAAACTAAAGCTCCTTACTCTTTAACTAATGAAAGAAATAAAAGAAGCCTCGTCCCAAGGTTATCATATGTCTTTAATTAAACCTTAAATTCTGCAGGGTTAAATGTGGGTATCTGGTGGGAAGGAATGTTTTGTAATTATCACAGGTTAGTACAGAGTAGTTTACAAATGTTAATGATGGCAGCACTTGCACCCCCTCTGTGAGCAAAATGAAGTTAATAGCACCCCCACACTTATACAGGACTTCCTAATTTTAACTAGATTTGGCCAGCTCTATTACGTAGGCTCATTGCTGATTATCTTAGGTTCATCAATTACTTTTAGTTTAAAATTAAATTTTACCTCTAACTTTAGTCTTATTGAGTTAGAATTTGCACATCATTAAATCTACCCTCTTAAAATGCAGCGTTGAAGTGCTTTGTAAAGTAGATTGTAGTGCGTGCACAGTGTTATACAGCCATCACCACTGCCTAATCCCAGAACATTTGCTTCTCTGATCTCATTTTTTAAAAAATGTATTTGGGAATATTTGTAGAAGTTCTCCACGAGAGTGGTTTATAGGTAATAAATCTAAGTAGAATAGCAAGGGCTTTTGTAAAAACAGAACAAACATAAATGATCAAAAGGCACTTACTAAGTCAGAACTAGTTAGGATTCTTTTTTTCTTTTTCTTTGAGACAGGATCTCACCAAGTCATGAAGTTATCCAGGCTGGCTCAAACTTGCGGTTCTCCTGCCTCAGCCTGGTGCTGAGATTACAGGCCTGCCCCACCAGGCCCGGGTTATACTTTTTTCCCCCTCACAGTTCTAGAGGCTGAGACCAAGATCAAGGTGCTCGTGGTTGGTGCTGTGGTTTGATTTTGTCCCCCTCTTAAGTTTTGGTATTCCAGCACTCTCCTGACATGCCATTTAACCCATCCTAAGTGGATGAAATAGTACTTGCTATCTTACTTCATTGCAATGAATATTTTTTAAAATACCAGAAGGAAAGGCTAAGGATTAGAAAAAGAATCCTAACATACGCCAGTCCCTTCATCATTGCAGGCTGCTCTTGAATGGACTAACGCTTCTTGAAACTTTAAACTAAGAGTTTCTTCCCTTGAGTCGTGGGTGTCAGGTATTGTGCTCCAGCAATGAAAAAATAAAACACACACCATTTTTATTAAATATTTAGTAGATATCTACAAAGGTTAAAAATTTAAAAGACCACTATACTATAAACAGTCTTAAAATGGAATTACAATTTTAATAGAAAAAGTAAATATTCAAATTTTTCTGCATACCTCTCAATATTTAAAAATAAGATAACACATTACAGTTTGTTGAGATGTCTGATACCTGTCTAAATCTCTAGTTGTTGTTTTTGTCTTATTGCCTTATATTTGGTGAAGAAATTATTTTCTTGTAGATTTTTTTTTTACATTCAAGATTTTGTGGGTTGTATCCCTGAGTGGTTACTTGCCGTGTTTCTTTTCTCATATCTCCTGTAAACCACAAGTTAGGTCTTGAGGCCCAATTAGAGTTAGCTTAGATTTTTGCAGGGAGGAGGCAGAAGTACGAAGTGGGTAGTGTTTTTTAGTTCTATGGAGAATTGCACCGGGAGAGTCTGGTTGTTCCTTCTTTTTATTATGTTACCTATTCATTGATATAAATCTAACGGTACTAGTATTGTTTTCATTGAACACTCGAACTATTGGTTTGTCAGTAATTTAAAATTAAAATTTTAAATTTAGGCTCATCTTGTGACTTGAAGTTTGACATTTTCTCAAGAGAGGTGACCAGAATTGTATAATTAAGTGAAGAATCTACCTGAGAAGACCAAATTTCCCTTCTCTGCTTTCCTGATAACCTTCATGGAAATTTAAAATGAAAAATTTCGAAGATTTTGGTGGACTTAGGAGTTTTTTTGGTGCTAGGGGCTGAACCTGGAGCCTTCACACTGAACTCCATTCCCTAGCCCTTTTATTGTTTTATTTTGAGACAGGGTTTTGCAGATTCCCTAAAGCGCCCAGGCTGAGCTTGGGCTTGTGGTCCTCCTTTCTCAACTCCACAGTGCTAGAGTATAGGCCTGTACCACTACACCTGGCTTATTTTGACTGAATGAATGGATGAGGATGTTGAATTTGTGATGGCATGTAGAGAGTCTTTCCTGTTCTTTCTGTTGTTTAAATGCGTTTCCAATGTTTGTTTCTTAGGTGGTAGAGATAAGCGTGGAGGCCCCATTTTAACATTTCCCGCCCGCAGCAATCATGACAGAATACGACAGGAGGATCTCAGGAGACTCATTTCATATCTAGCTTGCATTCCCAGGTAAGTTCTTTGTGGTTTGTGGCCTGTCACTGTTTTCACAGATCCAAGAGACGTGACACTATATATACTCTTTAGAAAACAACTCAGTGGAAGTCTGAATACTTAGGAAACAAGAAGTATAAAATTAAGGCCATAGTCTTTTTCCTTATTTCCAGTGTATGCCTATTATTGTCTGTATAAAACACTTTGGATGTAGGGGCAGGAAGCTTGCATTTTGTATTAAAGAGCTGTGTCTGTTGGCAGTGAGTTGGGATAATACTTAGCTGAGATTTTAGGATCTCAGGCACCTGAGTTAGAAATCAAAAAGTGTCATCCCTCTGAGTCTAGTGCTAACCAGTGAGCTGGATGCCTGGCGATTAGGTCTTGTTTTGGGCCACATGTTCGTTTTGTTTGTTTTTGTTTTTGAGACAAGGTCTTGCTCTATAGCCCAGGCTGGTCCTGAACTCACTGTGGAGCCCAAGCTAGCCTTGGATTTGTGGCAACCCTTCTGCCTTAGCCTCCTGAGTACTGGGATTACAGGCGTGTGCCACCGTGGCCTGCTTATTTGGTGCTGGAGAATTGAACCCAGGGCCTTGCACTTACGAGACAAGCACTTTAACCTCTGTGCCATTCCTCCAGACCTCGAATGTTCTGTTTTGACGCTGAGCTTCTGTTCCATTCCTCTTTGGCAAAATGAGGAGGTGTTTCTTGAGTCTGTAAGTGAGGATGTGTAAAAGAAAGCTTGGTAATGATAGGGGATAGAGTATAGGTAACCTTGAGTGTTGTGTTACACTAGAGAATAATAGGATTTTCTTAGTTACTTTCTCGGTCACTGTGACCCAGTACCTGATATCCATATCTTAAGGGACAAAAGCTTTTTTTAGTGCATAGTATCAGAAAGTCTCAGTCCATTCCTGGGTAAAAAGGCAGAAGTACATGGTGGGGGTCTATTGCAGGAGGAAAGCTGTATATAGCATGGCCGGCAGAAAACCAAGTCAGGGAGCAAGGGCAGAGCTAGCATATACCTTTCTAGGTCCTGTCTCGGGAATCTGTCTTTTCCAGGTCAGCACAAGTTACCTGCCCCTTACAGCCAGGCCCCGCCTCCTCACAGCACATGGTTCACAAGAGTTGCACAACTTCCAGGCACATGGGGTCTTGGGGGACATTCCAGATCCAAACCACAACAGTGATAAATAACAATACTTTAGAAGTTGAAACAAATGTAATAGATCCACCATAGTATATGGTTTTCCTTTTTAATCTGTTTAACCATTCTTAACCTGTTTAGGATGAGGCCAGGCAGGGACAGTAGCTCTGTACTTTTGTATCAGATACTTGTAGTGGCTAGTGAAAGTTTGACCTGCTGAGGAGGATGTTGGCCTTTTCCATTAGGGTATCCTTCATGGGAAATCTGTCACTGTGTGCCGCAAGCCTTCTTTATGTATATGGAAAACATTTCCCCTTTCTTTTTAGTCTGGTACTTCTTTGGCTGCTTAATTATGAAAGTCATAGGTTTAGCATGGTAGTTATTCACTGCTCATTATCATTTATAAATACCAATATACTTTATAGATAAGATTTACTGAGATCATATATGTGAAATTCTGTACTGTTTTTGAAAAAGAAATAGGAAAGTGCAAGAACAACATTAAAAAAAAAAACTCTTTGCCAAGACTGGAAGAATGGCACTTGGTTAAACTGCTTGCAAGCACAAGGGTCTGAGTTCAGTTCCCCAGCACCACATAAAGCCGGGCATGGTGGCGCATGCCTGTAATCTCAGCACTTAGGAGGCTGAGGTAGGAAGATTGTCATGATGCCAAGGCTAGCCTGGGCTATAGAGCCAGACCCTGCCTCAAAAACAAAACAAACAAAACCTCTTTGCCGATCACAGTAGCGCTTGTCTCATGGCTTAATTAAAAATTAAAGTTGGGCCGGCAAGTAGAACAGTGTCCCACAAATGCTCAGTGGTAGAATGATGGTTAGCATGCACTGGCCCTGACAAGCCATTCCCACCACCAAATCGGGTGACTGAGTCAGCAAACACAGGAATGAATGAATGAATGAATGAATGAAGTTGATTTTGGTAATCTAAGGATTTAAAAGTATTTATGTAGATGGAATTCTAAACAAAACTTGGACAATTTGATGTCTAGTTTTGAAATTTGTTGATAGTACTTGTAAAAATTACTTTGTTTCATTGATATTAATTAATGAGTTCAGATACTTTCAGGATCACCTGCATGACTTACTTTAAAAAATCTCATGAAGGTTTGTATGTGTCTCAAAAGTAGAGAGAGTACATGGACACCGTGTGTCACTCAGCTTCAGCATTTACCCGGTATTGCCCATCTGGTTTTCCTTTCACTTTCCCCCAGAAGTATTTTATAACAAGCCCTAAAGACTGCTTTTCACTCAGATAACTCTAGCATGTATAGACCTTCCTCCTACACAGCACAGTCACTTCATTCATTCATTTGATTTGATGTTGTATTTACCAATCTAAGTGACCTGAAATGCCTTTTGGGGGGAGGGTCCTTGGTTAAAAAATAAATGAGGGCAGTTAAATGAATTTGTAAATGATTGATTCTCCAAGTTATAATGGACAAAGACTCATGGTGGTCCAAATGGGGAGAAGTAGCCTGTTCTTTCTCCTCCTTTTCCTCCTGTGAGGGCTCAGCAGCCAGGAGCCTGTTTGGTTTCAGCCAAATAAGATCAATAAATATAGTCAGCAGATTGATGACATGCACAGTTTTAGACTTGGGAGTTTGCTTCTATACAATTTATTAAGTCTTGTAATTTGTTGTTATAGTTTCGTGGTGGTGTATACAAACCCAGCATTCTGTTCGTATGTGCTGGGAACCTGTGAGGCCTTTCCCTCTGTCTGTTACTCCAGCGTTCTTCAGAGACGTGAAGGCAGCCCTTGGTCGGCCCTTCAGCCAGACGGTGCAGGGCTGCGGTTCTCAAGTGAAGAAGTGCTGGCAAGGAGAACATGGGTGGGCTCAGGGTCAGACACTGGCCTGGGGCCCCTTACTGAACTGCTTTTCCTGATTTTTAAATCTATATAGTGTACTAAAGGTATATATCTTGAGACCATTTTGAGGATTGAGTAGATTATTTATGTGCAGTCAGCACAGTGCCATAGAAATAATTGCGTAATTTCCCACCTTCATATTTGTCTTTTGTTTTTTTGCCGTACTTTTACAAGTAAATCATTTTGTTTTATTCTGCATGTCTTCTTGAATGGCTGTGTCATATAGTTGAGGATAAATTTTACCCAAGCAAAAAATAATCGCATACTATGACTTAACTAATAATTGTGTGCTATTATGTGGCTTATTTTCCCCTTTCTACACACACACCCACACACACACCCACACACCCACACACACCCACACACACACACACACACACACACACACACACACACACACACACACACCCCCCCCCATGGACCTATAGAGTTAGCTTGTGGTAGAACTTCCTATCAGGCACAGGAAGAACATGTAGCAGCAGCAGCTGTTCTTGCTGGTTCATTGAGATTCTTGCACAGTAATGAGAACCCTTGGGTAGTTGTTGCTCTTTTTGTTTGAACTATGCTTTATGCTAATTATGTTTTGGAAATTTTGCCTTCAGAGTGTTTTATAATAGCTAAGTTAATAAGCCGCTCTAATTCAGTTGTCATTAATGAAATAATGTGAAGGTCATTAGCTGCTTCGTTTGAGAACATATAAAGTAACTTTCTTGATCTAGAACTGATGAAAGTGAAGTTTCTCTTTTTTAGAGACCTGTGTTGAGAGGAACCCTTACTTATTTTTATATGCATTTTCTTTATCTTACATATAACTTGGGCTCTTAGGTGAAACCACTGAAATAACTAGTTAATAAGTCACATTTCTGGAGAGCAGTGTCTGTCTTTAGTGGTGTCTGTAGAAGCAGGGCTTTGTAGACCTATTATCAGCAGCTATATGTCTGTATTAGCTGCTCATATGCAGCAGGTAGATTTGGTGATGTTTTAATTTTCTAATGATGACTTGCTTTTAAAGTGATAAAAACAGGTGCATTAAAAGTCTGTGCATGCCCAGCCCTAGCATGTGCTGTTTTCACTACTTGGAAAGCCTCTGGTGGTAGCAGTTCAGTGACTCAGGAAGGAAAGTAGCTAATCCTCCTGTACACTGTGCAAGCTCAGCATTAATTTTGGTTTTGTTATTTTCTGGCTTATTCTAGTTGTCAGGCCTGGAGTTATTCAGTATCCTTTTAAGACCTTTTCAAGTGGAAGGGCTTTGTAGCTTATGTGCATATTGCATAAGGCTGTGTTAGGAGGAACACTGTCTGCAGGAGAATTTATGTTGGTACAGTGAAGACTTGATGTTTAAGATACAGTCTGCCAAACAACATCTAGTAAAACAAATGAAGCACATTGCTCTGGTTTTAGAGTATGGCAATAGAATCTGTGGATATGGAGTAGTGAATGCCCCCGCAGGGCAGCAGGCTCCTCCCTGGAGCTGGTGTCCAAGTTCCCTCCTCTTTTGTACCCTTGCTCTGTGCTAATACCAGCACCTCTAGACACCTGGAGGTTGATCCAAATGGAAACGTGCAGAATTTCAAACCCTAGAAGAGCCCACAGGATGCATAATTTCTGGGAACTTTATGTGATCTTTGCCTTTAAGTTTTGGGAAGGAGGCTAGAAAACAAAGATATTTCTGTTTGTGATGTTACCAGGATTGCGGCTGAGTCCTACTTGGAATGAGAGTTGATAGCATGAGGAGTCTCAGAAGTAGTGTTTGCTCATCTTCAGTTCCTTTTCTTGGTTAGCAGATAATTACATCATTCCTGGGTATCTTCAACATTTGGGTAATAAGCTTGGTCACAGGGTCATCTCTCTTCCTGGCATTGAACACCATGTTTCTATGACTGTGAGCCAGGTTGTGCTTCTGTGTTCTTTTATCACAGGTGTGTTTGGAATGCTTATATATCTTCTTAAAGTGATGTGGGTGTCATATGTACTTTATACCTGAGAAACTGTGCATGCTTGTGATTTTGCTAGTGTACGAAAGAAAATGGG
Organism: Ctenodactylus gundi; assembly: GCA_004027205.1. NCBI lineage: Eukaryota > Metazoa > Chordata > Mammalia > Rodentia > Ctenodactylidae > Ctenodactylus > Ctenodactylus gundi. The sequence goes on from PVKB01000024.1 coordinate 1,269,597, forward strand.
ATGGAAGGGGGTGTAGAAAGGGAAAAGGATAAGAGAGAAAGCCTATATGAGCCCTCAAAGTTGGTTTTAATATTGACTTTTAAAAAGCCTTTTAACACTACTTAGTAATAGTAATTTGTTTTCTCAGTTTTTAGTTGAGGGGTTTTTTTTTAAGGGGAATTAAATGAGGCAGAAAAAAATGTCAAATATCTTCCCCATCATCACAGTACTTTTACATTAGGTGAAACCTCACAGTGTTGTTGAGGACTTACTAGGTCTTCTGTCTGAATTACTTTCTTATTACTGGGAAAAAATATGTGACATTCACAACTTTAGGGAGGAAAGATGTGTTTTAACTCATAGTTTCAGAAGGTCACAGTCCATTCATGAGTGGGCAAGCAGCTTGAAATGATGAAAACACACAGTAGGGCCACAGCCAGAGACATAGGTTTCCCATGGCATGGCAGAAGAGAGCCCAGTCTGGGAGGAAGGGTAGAATCAGCACACTCCTCCAGGTCAAGCCCCAAGTTCCACCTCTTCCAGCTGGGCCCTACCTTCCAACAGTACACACTATCCCTGGGTACATGGCTTTTGGGGGACATTCCAGGTTCAAACCATAATATTCTGCCCCTAGCCTCCAGAAACTCATGTGCAACTCTTTATGCAAAATGCATTTAGTCTTTCTCTAAGAGTTGCCAAAATCTTAATAGTTCTAGAACTGCTGAAAAGTCCAAGTCCAAAGTCCCCTCTGAGACACAAGGCAAACTGTCAGTGGTGAGTGCCTGTGGAAACCAAAGAGTTAAGCACTTCAGTACACAATGGCACAGGGTAAATATTGCCATTTCAAAAGGGAAGAATAGGAGGATAAAAGACAAATGGACAAAAGTTCTAAAACCAGCAGAACAAGGTTAAATCCTGTAGCTCTTGTGTCCAGGACCTGGGGTGAATGATATCAGCTGTACAGAGTGAGCTCCAAGGGCTTAGGTGGCCCCCACCCCTACAGTGATGCCTCTGGCTCTAACCTCCATATTCTGTCCTTTGGGCTGGCCTAATCCACAGCCTTTAGCCTTTCTCAGGGCATGAGCAATACTCCTGGCTTTTTCAAACTTTTGGGGTCTACATTGCACCTTAGGCTTCTTTACAACTTCACATAGCACCCTCCCAGGCCATACAGAGCCTGGACCCTAAGGCCTTCCTCTGAAATCTGGGTGGATGCTTCTGTAACCCTACAACTCTTGCACTCTGCAAGCCTGTAAAACCAGAACCACGTGGACTTCACCAGGGTCCATCACTGGTTTGAATAGTAGCCTGGCTGCCTTGGACAATCACTGCTGAGGTCTCCGAGTTTTTAGATGATTGAACTCCAAGTGGCTTATCTTTGGCAAACATTTTTTTTCTTTGTCCCCAGAGGAATACACTTCTTATAACAAAGTTCTTTGCCTCTCTACCCTTGAGTTGGTAAAGGCTGAGGTCTTCTTAACTTTTGAGCTGCCCCAAGACATCCTTCCTGTAGTCCTGATGATAAGTTCTTGACTTCTTTTTAATGCTAATCTCTTTAACTTCTCCATGCTTCTCTGCTCCACCACTTAGGCCTGTTCAGTTTTGCAAAACTCAAACCTTTTTTATCATTTTTCTGTGATTTTTTTCCCTGCCTTTTAGAATAGAATTCGTTAAAGTTGCAAACAACAGCCATGTAGCAGCCTGCCTTGAGATTTCCTCCACCAATTTAAGTAGTGTACCACCGATCTCAGTTTCAGGTATAGTCTCTGGATAAGGTCAAAATGCCAACAGATTTTCTGCCAGAGCATAGCATTAAGCGTGGGTATTAGGCCACTTGCTAGTACAGTTCTTCCCATCTGAAATTTTTTGAACCTGACCTTTCCTATTCATACTTTTGCCAGCGTTCTGGTATTCTGAGCACTGATTAAAATCTTCCATCAAGCTCAGCTTGGAGCACTCTTAAGGCTTCTCCTGCTGGCATCCTCAAACCTTTCCAGATTCCTCCTGCAACCTAATTCCAAAGGTTTCCAAGCCACATGGTTAGGTAAGGCCACAGCATTAACCCCACAGCTGGTACCAATTTCTGTCTCAGTTACTTTCTTGTTGCTGGGACAGAATACCCAACAACCATAACTTTAAGGAGAAAATACTTACTTTAGCTCACAGTTTCAGAAGGTCACAGTTTATTCACAAGTGGAAGGATAGCTTGAAATGATGAAAACACACATTTGGGCCAGAACCAGAGATAGAGGTCCTCGTGACATGGCAGAACAAAGCCAAGTCTGTGAGGAAAGGGCAAACCAGCACATGCCCATCTAGGTCAAGCCCCAGGCATCCACCTCTTCTAGTCAGGCCCCACCTTCTAACAGTACATGCTATCCATACGTACAGGAAGCTTCTGGGGGTCACTCCAATTCCAAACCACAAGTTGAGGTTTTTTTTTTTTTTTTTTTTTTTTTTAAGGGGAATTATATAAGGAAGAAAAAATGTCAAATATCTTTTCCATCATCACAGTACATTTACATTAGGTGAAACCGCACAGTGATGATTTACTAGATCTTAGGTGTATTTCCAATTAAGTAGTCATTACCTGCATAATGTCTGGTGCTGTCATTAGTACCTGGAACAGAGTGCTAGGAGCTGCCCAGTAATGATAAGGATTATAGCTGCTCCTTAGCTGTGGGGCCATTCAGAAGCCAGCACCAGTGCTTTCATGTGTGTTCTTGAAATTGAATTTAGGAGACTGTGTACTCTTCAACCCATGTTTAAAGACCCCTTGACTCTTGTTGTGCTCTTTATTGAAGATATATATTATATACAGTTCTTGTGTACTGGAAGTAAAATCAAATAAAATGAGAAACTGGCTTTTTAAATTTTACTATTGCTATTTTTTGAGACAGGATCTTGCAAGGTTGTCCAGGCTGGTCTTGAACTTCTGAGCTCAAGTAATCCTCCAATCTCAGCTTCCTACGTGCTGAAATTTGCTTCTATTTGTTTGTTTAACTGCCAGATACCCAGGTACTAGTCTGTGCTAGGATGAATTTTGGCAGTTCTGATAATGGAAAGTGACATTGATTTGTGCCAGGGATCAGCATTTTTACCCTGGCATAAACCAGCATTTGGTTGTTTTTGTACTGTTAGTACAGTCTAGTAAAATAAGATCTTAGTACTACTACAAAACTAGATTTCCCTGCACAGAGCCTGCCAAGAAGGTGCCAAGAATGCAGAGGGCAGGCAGACTGTACCTAGAGAACTTCTGAGATAGCCTAAGGGGTGAGAATGGGGAAAAGGGAACAAAATGGGGCATTGGAAAGTTCTCAGCATTGCCAGGCTTATGAGTTGGGGTAATTTTCAGTGCTTATGGTTCTGGGAGGCCTGGATAACTGCTGTGCCCTACCTGACTCTTTTATGCCATCATGGGATTATACCTGTTCGATACTTCCCCGGAACCTATGCCTGTGGTAGTTACTGGGTGTTCATATGCAATCTACAAAGGCCAGAGAAACGGACACAATGTCTGTTTTCTTCCTGAAGGAAGGCAGAATGCAAAACCATGAGCAGAATTAAAATTCTAAAAGGTTTGTGACTCTTTCACTTTTCCTTGGTGCCTGAGGTGTGGTTCTGGTTGCTTAGAGCACCAGGAGAAGGCAGTGTAAGGTGTAAGGTGGCAGCTCTCTCTGGTTCCTGAAGTCAGTGTGCAGCTTGTTGCCCAGCCAGAGGCGGGGTGAAGGGAGCAGTGCCCAACACCCCTGGGGACTCTGAGCACACCCTGTAGCAAGAGCCATAATCTGTGTCTTTAGTCTCCGTTTTTTCCCACAGTGAAGAGGTCTGCAAGAGAGGTTTCACAGTGATCGTGGACATGCGTGGGTCCAAGTGGGACTCCATCAAGCCCCTGCTGAAGATCCTGCAGGAGTCCTTCCCGTGCTGCATCCACATCGCCCTGATCATCAAGCCGGACAACTTCTGGCAGAAACAGAGGACGAATTTTGGCAGTTCTAAATTTGAATTTGAGGTAACTTCCGTGTAGCCAGACCCACTACGCCTGGGGCACGGTTTATTAAAAGCTGATTTAGTTTGATAATAAACTTTTTAAACTACATGTTGAGTAGGAGCTGCATGTCTTACACTCTAATTAGTTACTCATAAAAAAGCAATATTCTGTTCCTTACTGCAAATGACTCTTGACCCAGGGGATTTGGTTTCACTGCTCCTGGTGCTGGATGCTGAGGGAAAGACGTGACATTTTCCTTTTGAAGAAGAAGCCTGTTTTAGCACTTCACTTGTTGCTTGGCTTCAAATTCACTATGGTAGCCTCGGCCCTGGAGATAAAGAAGTGGCAGGGAACAGTGCCCAACTTCGGATTTCCTGAGGGAAAAATACGGAGGGGGACTGAATGCATCCTGTCACTGATATAGGAGAAGATGATCTGTCATTTGCTTTGCATACAAAGTATTAAGAGTTTTGGATTCATTTAGGCACATAAGATTGCTGTCTTGTTTGTTTCTTTTTTTTTTGAGACAGGGTCTCACTCTGTAGTACAGGCTGGATCTGAACTGATTATGTAAGCCCATGCTGGCTTTGAACTCAGGGCAATCCCTCTGCCTCAGCCTCCTGAGTGCTGGGATGACAGGTATGGGCCACCATGCCTGGTGAATTGCTGGGAGATTAAACTGAAGGCCTTGAGATTGCTAGGCAAGTGTTCTAACCACTGTGCTTTTCCTCTAGCCCCACGATTTCTCTTTTTAAGATAGATGAAGGAAGCAAACCTCAATCTGCTAACTCATTCTTGTTTCCTTTATAAACTGCCTCTTCTTAAGCTATTGCAATTCTGACAAAGCTTTTGATGTCGTCAATTTAATGAAATAATTGTTTCTGACACTTTGAATTCTGTAATAAAAATGGAGTATTTTCTAATAATAAATTGTAACAATTTTTTGTTGGAATAGCCTCCTTCTGGCAACTCTGCTTTAACATTAGGTCTCAGTGTATATGTTCATGTATTTTAAGAAAAATAATATTAAACACATTAAAAAGTATTCTTTAGTTTGTACTCTATACTTTTTCAGGTGTTTTACCATAGGTTTTTATTTGGATATTTAAGTATCTTTTCACAGTACTGATTTTCCTGTCTGTAATCTGATTTTGATTTTAGTTTAATTTTGAAACTTCATCAAAAAGGTTCAAGTGAAAAATAAGCCTTTCTCTTCATACACAATAAGTAGTGATTTTGGAAGACAATTTATTGGATCTTATTTTCTTGATACAGAATTTAAAGTGTGTTGCATTTAATTATACATGTTGTAGGTAAAAATATATGGTTTGATAAAAAGTCATGTGATATTTGGTAGTCTAATTTTGAACCTTGCCTTGTGGCACATAACAGACCTATGTCCATTCTCCTGTTGAACTAATTCACTGTGTGGTTGGCAGCCTCTTCCTCTGAGTGGCTGTCTTCTTTGAGGACAAAGTCCAGCAGAAGAAACAGGAATTAGCCTACGGTAGTGTTTTAGGCAGAAGTGTTAGATTAGAAACAAACCCTTCTTTCTAGCCTTTCTGCTTTTTACTTTTTTGTGTTTTGGTGCAGGGGATTGAATCTCGGGCCTTCACTCTGAGCTACATCCCTAGCACATTTTTCCTTTTGAGACAGGGTCTTGCTAAGTTTCCCAGGCTGGGCTCAGACACAGAGGCCCCCTGCCTCGGCCTCTCAGAGTGCTGGGATTGCAGGCCTGTGCCATTGCTGGCTTTGCTCTTTTCTTCTGCCAGCCAGCATGGAGACACTAGTTCTTTGGATAGTTTTGCATAAAGCGGGAGGGATCAGAGGAGGTTAAGTCAATCTTCTCTTTTGATTCTGTACCATACTCTTTATCCTTGACCTGCGCTTTGCATTTAATGAGCCCATATTTTTCTTGAGACATAGCACTGATATGAGTCTGCCTCACATTCCGAGGGTGAATTCCAATTTCTGGTTTACACTCTAGTTGACAAAAATTTTGTCACTGGTGAATTGGAAGATAGGACTGATACTATATGGAGCATTCAGCTGCTCATAATTAAAGCAGATTGTTACAAAGTTTATTATATTTTACTTGTGTTTAGGTCTGAAAACAGCCTCCACCAGCATTCTTGCTAACCTTGGAATATTTTCTAAATTTTGAGAAAGTCATTTATGTCCTATAATCTGTCACTTGGTGGGAAGTGGGGGAGAGACAAGATGAATGATAAAGGTAGTCAGGTTGGATAGTATTTATCATGTAATAAGTAGCCCACAGATTAAGAGTTTTTGAAGCCCATGATCAAGACATCAGTGATAGCAGATGGAGGGAGTTTCTATAGTTTTCTACCGGGAACAAGATGACAGCTGTAGTGCAAGGGAAAGAATGTGTAGAAAATGCATTGATGAAAATTAAACATCTAAACTGTCTGCTCTTTCTTACAATTTAACATATTTGCTGATTAGTGTACCCAGATAGTGGATTAATCTCTGCGTGTCCTGGGAAGAAATTTATTTGTTTTTGGTCTTGTGAAATATATACATATATAATTCTAGCTATTTGAGCTAACATATATGTACTACTCCAGTGTGTAAATTTTTCATTGCACTAATAATGCTTCTTTCATCCATATTTGTTTTTATGGGCTCAGAATCGGGTAAGTTGTGTTTCTATAAATAGAAAACCTGAACTTCGAAAATATGTGATTAAGCAGTACTGATTGCATTATGTTAATACGACCACGTAAAATTGGCTTGTCTTCTCATACGTGATTTTCTTTTCCTTAAGACAAATATGGTCTCTTTAGAGGGCCTTACCAAAGTAGTTGATCCTTCTCAGCTAACTCCTGAGTTTGATGGCTGCCTGGAATACAACCACGAAGAATGGATTGAGATCAGAGTTGCTTTTGAAGACTACATCAGCAATGCAGCCCACATGCTATCCCGGCTAGAGGAGCTTCAGGACATCCTTGCTAAGAAGGAATTGCCTCAGGACTTAGAGGGGGCCCGGAACATGATTGAGGAACATTCTCAGTTGAAGAAGAAGGTGATCAAGGCCCCCATAGAGGATTTGGATTTGGAAGGACAGAAGCTGCTGCAGAGGATTCAGAGCAGTGATAGCTTTCCCAAAAAGAACTCGGGATCAGGCAATGCGGACCTTCAGAACCTCTTGCCTAAGGTGTCCACCATGCTGGACAGGCTGCACTCAACTCGGCAGCACTTGCATCAGATGTGGCACGTGAGGAAACTGAAATTGGACCAGTGCTTCCAGCTGCGGCTGTTTGAGCAGGATGCCGAGAAGGTAACAAGGGCAGGCACACCAGGCGAGGTGTAGAGAGGAGCTTCAGGTGATTGGGCAGCCAAGGCTGGTGTGTGCAGGTGAATGGAAAGAGCAAGAGGAGAACGGTAGGCTGTGCTCGCTGCATTCATCACAGACCAGCCGAGGCACCCAGACACCACACTTAGGTCCTGTTTCTGGTTTTACTTCTGCAATATAACGCTATTTCAGGAGTTTTCAGTTAAAATCATTGATGCTTTAATGTAGAATGCCTGAAGATGGGCAGCAGTATTTTCAGTTAAAAGTGAAAATCTGACAGGATTATGTTATTCAAAGCAATGTCTATATACTTGTTTTGTTAATAGCAGCTCCTCTTGTACAAAGCTAGTGGCAGACCTCCAGATCTGTATTTGAGTATATTTTTAAATAAAGGGTGAGTAGTGCATTAAAAATAAAATTCTGGGTAGTGCAGGTAATAATAACGTATGGTCTTATTTTTTTCTATCAGGCTAATTCATTCTTAGCAATAGAAAAGGGGACACTTGTAAGTAGAAGTGTTACAAGCCACATATGTGGGTGAATTAATCATTCTTAATTTGAGTTCATGATTTCTTAAGAACATGAACAGGCATACTTTTCACATGTAGGAAACTTAGAAATCTTTGATATAAAAAGATCTTTTTAAAGATTGACAGTCCAGTTTTAATTTTTGATAAACTTTTAAAATATCTGTCATTAGAAATTAATTACTAGAAAAACTGGTTACTATTTCTGAGATTCTAGGTTCAAGACATTGTAGCAAAATAAATTGACAATTATTTCACTTTTCTTGTTTCCTTGGCCACCCTCCCTTCCCCTTTGTGGTGTTGTGAATCATACTCCAGGCCTTACGCACACTAAGCTAGTGCTGTCCCACTGAGCTGCATCCCCAGCCCTCCTTGAGAACCTTAATTGATGGATATCCTTATCCAAGTAGTATCTGTGTTACACCATAAGAGGAAGGCCGTTGTTCCAAATGTCTGCATTAATGTCCTTTTAAATTTGGGGGGGGGGGGGGGTAAATGTTACTGTTTGTATTTGCTCAGGTTTCTGCATACTTCTGACATGTACAGAATGCAATCTCTTAGTTGTTGATGGTGCTTCCAATAG